>JAVLVB010000546.1:1253979-1269780 GCA_032876305.1 Orestias chungarensis
TATATATATATATATATATATATATATATATATATATATATATATATATATATATATATATATATATATATATATATATATATATATATATATATATATATATATATATATATATATATAAGCTAAGTATATAGTATCATTGATGTTTCTCTGTGGAACATGGATCATTCCTGAAGGCTATGGTGGTTGTACGCAATATAATTTATACATAGTTTAAGGAGATGAGCATTGCACCTATTGGCATTTGGTCATTCTGCAAAAGGTTAAACTACATCAACGACTAACCTATCAGAAACTTACAAAGTCATGACATCATCTTGATTTTCATGAACCGTTTAGACAATAATTTTCTTGTATTTCTTAATGCGTAGATGGTATAGAAGATGCAGAGGAATTAAAAAATAGACATATTCTGGTAATCATAACTGACCTAATAAAGAGAACGTTCAGTCTGATTTACAGTGAGAAAAAGGCTATGCATTTTTTGGGATTGTGCATGTGAATATAGTATGAGCTGTACGTTTGATACGAAAAGCCTAGATCTTGTCTAAAAATTGAGTAGATGTTTTGTTGTTTGCGGTGACGCATTTTTGTTTGTTTAGAATTTGCTGGCAACGTGGCAAAAGAGGTCAAACCAGATAACAAAGCTAGAAGTTAAATTCATTAGCCTAATTGGAGTAATGTAAATTGATTATAAGGGTTAAAACAATTGCTCAAGAGCACCCTGGACTTATTCAAGACCGTAAATGAAAACATGAGACATTCCTTTCGCCATGATGCTGTTTTTGTTAAACAATGTAAATATTACACTGCGAAAGCTGTAAATGATTGGGTTCCCTCCCCTGCTCTAACCAAAACATCCTCGGAAAGTAGAATCTAACACCAAAAAGGGACACAAAACATAACAAAATTAAGCGACAAACAAGAGTGTTTGGAAGATGGAAGTCAAATTGAACATGGCTCATTACCAAGCTGTAATATTTTATAGCTGTAATTTACTCTAACAACTCATAATAAAATCTTTATGAATTCAGAAGATGAAATGTGAGCCAATGGGGTGAACACATAAATCTCTGTAAAGAACACAGCCTGCTTCAATGTCATTATGCTGATTGAAACAATCAAAAAAAAACAAAAACAGATTTGCCTTTCAGAATGATGGAACTTAAACCTAGAAGTTATTACTAGTACAGACTGATCAGACATGTTCTCTGTACATTCGTTTCTATTCTCTGCATGCTGGGATGCATCAGTTTAATGGGAAGAAGAGTTAAGGATTTGAATTAAGCAGTCAGATGGATGTCTCACAATCCCAGAGATGCAATCATAAAGTAAGCAAAACACTGAGCGCTTAAAAAACAAATCAAAAGGTTTTTACAAAACAAAGTTTGTCTGATGGCCACATTTTCTTTCAATAATTATTCCTTTTGTAATCAATCCTTGGCCCGAAAATTATTATGATTTATTATTAGAAATAGATTCAACAAGCAGATGAAACATGCTCTAGTTTAACGGGACTGTAACTCTTGTTTAATCAGATAAAGACATCAGCCCTCGCTGGTATTCAGAGTAAATCTTCATCAGTGGGTGAGTTAGGTGTTGGTGTGAAGCTCAAGGCAAAGGTCTGACTTGACAAGGCACGACTGTTCATGCCTGTGACTGGACCACTTTAATTCAAATGCAGTAACTTTATATTGTTTTCATGGTTTCCTCTTTGCTGATTTTTTATTTGTAACGTGTCTTTGTTCTGTGAGTATAGGTATAAAAACCTAGTATAGTAACCTATTTGACAGCATAAAGCATACCAAAAAATATTAAAGGGCAACAGATGAATCAACAACCTGGACCAATTCCATAACGGGTGAATAATAAGGGTGGAGCAACATTTTAGCTTATTGTCTGGCCAAACTGAAATGAGCATCTCCATAAACTTTGTCAGCAGATGGAAATCCAGTAAAGCAATGGATCTACTAACTAAGGGGAATTTCACACTGGACCTCATGCAAGTTAGATTCCAAGTGCCTCATTGTTACTACAGACTCTGGGAACTTAAATTATGAATGAAATGCAAAATTGAATTTCATCTAGGAGAGAACTTTGAACCACTTAGTAACAGTTTCGACTCATTAGTGCTCCTTGAGCACGTTTATAATCCAGCTTTTCCTTCCACGCAATTTTCCATTACTTAACTTGGATACAGCACTCTTACTTACTTGCTCTCCGTGTTTAACAAGTATATTTAAGTGTTTTTAGTTTATGAAATAAGTTATTGAGACATCTTGATAATATTCTAATTTATGAGATGAAACTATATAAAATAAAATAAAAACTAACTGATGCCCTCACAGGCGATGATTTATCTCTTAGACCTGGGTGACATCTATATTAGCTTTTATTTTTAATTACAGAAAAAAATACCATACATTTGTTCTCTTTCTCAGTTACCCAAACCATGGCCACCTAAAAAACAGATAAAACACTTGAAGAGTACAAGAAAGTCTGGTTCCCTTTAAAAGACACAATGAGATTTAAAGAGTTATGTAAAACACATATACTATGTGCAACATTCCTATCAGGTTGTTGGCGATCTTGCATGAAAAATACAGTTGATTTACATTATATAGTTGCATTCTCCTTAAGGACTGGGCAGCATAATCAGTACATATTCAACAGCCTCGACGGATATTACTACAAACCCAAGGTCTGGAATATATCAATCATAAAGCTTCTCTAGTTTAAATGTGCAGAAATCACACAAGGTTTTAAGTAATTCATTACATGTTTCCAATAATTAATCATTAGACTGAAAATCATTTACCATTTTAAACATTTCCCTGCAAAATGTATCAAGATGGTTTCCTCCTTCAGACTAGCAGGTTTAAGAGTATTCTTCCTTACAAACAAACTGAAAGAAACATATCTGTCCTTAGGCCAAACTTTGAGGAAAGGACAGACTGAATTATATTAATCCCACTCTTGGGAGATTGAGATCTTTATTCGTCCACCTTCAGTCTGTAACCAAGGGTGAAAGGACAGGTTGCTCTCAATCCAAGTCAAATGTTATTGATTGAACTAATGTTTGGCCCATTTGCCAAATCATCAGAGTGTTTAAAGCTCCCTAGGTCACCATAGACAAAACAGCAGACATATGAAATCTTGGTGAAACAAAGTCATATCTGGTCCTGTGTTACTGTTTCTTGATAAATATGTATCTGAAAAGAACAGAGAGCCAAACCATCGGGTCATGGTGTTCTGAGGCTCCCCTTCGAAGAGTGTGCAACCTAATGAAATTACCAGGTTTACTGCATGACTTAGAGGCCAGATGGCTTTTTTTTTTCTTTTTACATTGGACCATCCAACAAAGCAGCCAGCAGTGATGGGGCGACACGGGTGGGGACGCCACCGGGACAGAGTGTGCCAGCAGAGGCCCTCAAGGAATGGCAACTGAGCTCGACCGAAAAATATTTTCTGGATGCGCTTCTCTGTTAAGGAAGACTTGTGATTCAAAAAAAGTACTGTAACCTAATAATAAATGAATCCTGTTGCTTTCACAAAGAAGACTGCCTATCTGGAAGAAATAAGGCTCGTATCTACTAATTTTGATTCTACACTGTTAAATGTTTTTCAAACTTCTTTTCAAACCTTATTACAAATGAATGTGCAAGAAGCAAGTTTACACCTCCAAACACCCAACTTAATGGTATTTAGGCAGGTTGTTGAATGAATGAATGAATGAATGAATGAATAAATGAATGAATCTTTTATGGCGTCACTGTAAGCAAAGTTTGCTTCAAAGATGCATTCAATGACAGGAAAAAAGTAAAGTCCAAGCAATCAAGTCTTGATTTTAATTGTCCTGCTGTGCAAACCACACAAGGCTTTTTGCCTTCTAAGCTAAAGTTTTGTCTTCTCACCTAAATTGAAAGGTCCTCTCACAGCAGTCTATTGCTAAATGACATGCAGTATTAATGAGAAACTGCTTAGAATCCCAACAAACTGAGTGCTGATAGAATTCATTCAGTTATTATTTAAGATTGGGTCCGGAACCCAAACAAGGAAACAGCCAGCTGTTTCCTGCAGCGACACAGACTCTTTGTTTTCTCATTCTTACCCACACTGGTGGCTGGGACTGTACTCTGAGGGATACTGCATCGCGACCGGCTCCCTGGCCGGACTCTCCACCACATCCAGCGTCCTATCCCTCAGGTAAGGGTTGCCTGGCAGGTCTCCGTTCACTTCTGACTGTGGCATTCCTGTCTGGGGATCGGGATCAGGGACCTCCTCCATCTGAGGATTAGATGCAGGTGTCCCACCCGCAGCTCGCTGAACCTGGCTGCCTCCACGGTCTTGGCTCGTCCCAGAGCAGCAGCATCAGTTCCCGGGAAAGATGCTGTTAATGTTTGAGCAGCGCGAGCAGCAGCAGGTATGGTGGCTAATCTCACACTCCACTCCTCTGCTCTTTGTCTCTCCTCCCGCCCATCACACAGCACGCCACCGTGTGGGACAGGGACGCGCTCTGGATACCTATGCTGGTGGGTTTGTTGAGTCGGGGAGTGACAGCACGCAACATGTGGTCCACAGTTCTGTTTCGCTCTGACAGCACCACATCAGCCCACAGCCCACTCACTCACACGCACGTTCACACTGAGCTGCTGTTATCACATTCATGCTGCTTCCTTCATCACAACAGATGCTGATTATAATATTCTGATTACAGCACACTCTGCCCCGGCTTCATGTTGTTCAAATATATGCTTTTACTGGTGGCACTTTCTGAGTGTGGCTCACCACCCAGGGTGTCACCATTCAGGAGAAGCAGCTCCCTCACAAATAAAAACATATGTCTGCTAAATGAATCTTGTGTTCCTTATGCTTGTTTTATTGGATCTGGGGAGGGGATCCCAAACTAAATGTTGTCTTCCACTATTTTTGAATTTATCTGAAATGAATTTTAATCCCTCTAGTTTAAAGTCTAAAGAAATTGGACTGAAAAGCATGAAACGGACTGTTTTGCACAGAAATTCTTAAAGAAAAAATATTTTTTTAATTCTCTCCTAAAGTTTAAACAGTTATAGATTTTTTTTTTTTTACTGTAAAACTAGAATTTACACACCCGCCAAATAGATGTGGACTACACTGTTGTCCAATAAAGAACAATTTTTGCCTGGTAAAGTTTTTCTTCCTAAAAAGAAAAACTAGTAAATAATTTATCAACTCATTCCATAAAATTAATATGAATACAGCGGAACCCCATCATATGCAAGGTTTAGTGGCTACAGCTGCCAACATAAAGCTGAAATCTGCAAATTATTGGGATATTTAAGATAAGATAAGATAAGATAAGATAAGATAAGATAAGATAAGATAAGATAAGATAGACTTTAATGATCCCGGAGGAAGAACTGATACCACTAATATGACTCTTGTACCCTAATAAGCATTATTACACCCAGTGGAAAGAAACATGGTGCTAGCACATAAAGCTAACATCTGCAGTGTGCTTTTGGAGCTACAGCCAATCAGCAGGAAGGATTGGCTGCTTTGCAAATATCAGTTATTAATGTGTTAGGTAAGATTTCCTATTTCAGCTTCCAAAGCTGCATTATCTTTGAGCTGTCTTAGATAGCCTCTATGAAAAAGCCGGAGGCTGCATCCACAGAAACATTTGTGCATAGCCAGAGGTTCACTGAAATTTCTTCTGATTTGCTTAGGATGGAAGCAAAAGGAGGGGCTGGTTTATTTGTTTATACGTTTATTTATCAACTCAAACTAAACTGGGGTGAGAAAAAAAAAACAGCAATCTGATATAAAACTGTGGGAATAATGTAATTATTATTACTGCTAGTGTGAAAATTAACTTTGGTGGGAATTTTGAAAACAAAATCTATATTTTTAGTAAGAAGTATTTTAAATAAAGCATTTAGTTTTGTTTTTTTTAAATAGGCATTTTATGAATTATTCTCAGGTTCAAATTACAGAACAAAAAAATACAACAGGTGGACAACTGTGCGGTTTAAAGCTCACACACTATTTTTGTGACATCAGCAGTAGATTTAATGCCTGATTTTTCAAACTTACCGTCGGGAGTGCTAAATGTCTGAAGGTCGACAGTCAGATCCTCGGATCAATGTCCGCAGAGGAATCCAGTTTATCCGCTTCCAGCGCAATCAGAGGCGGAGAGCGCTCCTCCTAATGACAAAACTCAATGTTGGATTATTCCTTTACTGTGACTGCGCGCCTTAGTCATTTCCTTCCATGCTAAAAATAGAAAAGAAAATATCACACAAGCTGTCTGTGAGTTTGAAGGTCCAGCATTTAATTGAGTTGGACTTTACCCCCTAAAACTCTCATCAGCTTCAAATAAATGAAGCCTCCTTGGTTCTAAATGAAATGAATCCCTAAATAAATCACAGAGAATGAAGTGAGTCGGTGAGCATGTCCTTCTCTGAGTGACAGTCCACGCGGGATATTTCCACACAAACAGTTTGAGAGCGAAGATTAATGAGAGCTCAGCAGCTCAGAGAGAGACTCCAACCCAAACCTGCTCGCGGCGAGGCAGGACGGACGCTGATTGGCTGCTCACTCGCTCTGCAGCCTCCAAAACCAGCGTTTTAATCAGGAGGAATAGTTCAGGGGAAAAAACAACAAAATCAAAGAGATTGGTCAATAAATTTGACATCTTCAAGTTCTAAAAACGTCCTAAACTCAACGTCAAGAGACCAACTCAACTAAAGCCTATATCTAACAGTAAAGAAGTACTTTTATTTATAAAGCACTTTTTATAACAATATTTGACCCAAATGCTTAACAATTTGACCAAACAAACAACAAAATAAAGTTTAAATAAAGAAAAATATACCCATTATAATAAATATCTAAGATTAGCAAACAAATCCTCAAATCGGTGTTCACAAAGGAATCCATTTTATCCTTAAGGTGCACCCAGAGGTGGAGATCCATCCTGGTAATGATGAATTATGTTTTGTTGGTTGCCACTGAAAAAACAGCAAAATGTCTCACTTGTGGACAACATACTCTGAAATTGAAGATTCTAAGTTTTCTAGTGATCTGAAATGCATAGAAACCAGGGGTTACAAGAACATATGCTATTTAAATTATGACACTCATGAAAAAAAAAAAAACTTTTTTTAGAAAAATGCTTTTAAAAACCCTAAAGATTTCCAGCCATTACCATTATCAAACTGGAGGTATAAACAATGGCTTCTCGTTTAAATTACTTTGCAAGCAAGCATGTCTCTGTCTTTTGTTTGCACTTCTTGAAAATGAAATACTTTTAAAACTCCTTTTACATTGATGCAATTCTGCAGTTCACAGATAAAATCATCTTTAACTTGAATAAACATATTATATTAAATGACATCTTCAAGGTTCGATTTATTTGGCCCTCTCATTCATAAAAAGAATTTAAAGCCTTATATGATTTGTTTCAAATTTCAAAAGACTTTTAGAACTGGAATTTGTTTTAACTGGACTCAGCTTCAGTTGCCTTGGAAACCAACACAGGGTATGGAGGCTCTGGTCAAATCAAACCAAAAAGGCCTGCAATGATTTATCAGACATCTGTCACAGATGATGGGTAAGTTCTTGTCTGTAGTTTATAATTTATGTTAATATCTAAATCTGAGGGTAGCTGTATCTGCAAAGGTAAAAAAATATAAATTTTGTGTGAAAATTCACACTAAAGCTGTTCATCAAAGTATTGTATTTTTTTTTCTAAACAATGGTCAAGTTGATTAAATTTAGCTAAATTGTAAAAACAAAACTTTTAAAACTACCTCAGATCTCCTTATTTTAATAATAAACAAGTGAAATTTTAAATAATTACAAATTGAATCTCATGTGACACAAAATGTGCACAGAAACCTTTAACAAAAGCATTAGAAGCATTCTCTTCTGTATCTCTGCATATCTGCCTAAATCATTTTTCTTACATAGTTATTTTTTGCAAGTCTATTTATGCTCTTTCTTTGTTTCAGCACATCACTAACTAACTATTTATCAGATCTACTCAACAAAAGCAAATAAACAAACACTTTTTTGTTTCTAACTGAACATTTTTGTGACGACATATTGTCTATCAGTAACATATTTATCACTTTTTAAATGCTTGTGACTCCCAAAAAACACAAGTTTATGTATTCTCAATTTTCCACGTGCGAAGTTGTGATTGCTCTTTGTATGTAATACAGAATACTTGTGAATTTGTTAAGTGGGTGTCACCTCAGACGTTCACACAAACTGAGATATCATAGTACAAGGAGAAGTTACAGTTTTGTACATACCTTGATTACCCCAAAACCTTTACTTGGTCCAGAAATGTTTTCACACACTCTTTTTATTATCGGAATATTAACAGGTAATTACAGTTAAGTATCAATAGGTGTGAGTAAAATTCAACCCATCACACATTTGGTTTTATTCATACTTATTGAAGATTATCTTAAGTTAAAGCAACATATTATTGTACAGTTCATATTTATTTAAGTATTGCGTTGGAACATATTGTAACTGTTTCTGTCCATGTGTTGTCTTTGTATACTTGAACCAGTGCAACAACATCACACATGGAGGAATTTTTGGCGCTTCTAGACTTTCTGGTGGAAGAAAACAGCAACATAAGTAGCCCCATTACACCTCCCGTAGAGGTACAGCATTTAAATTTTGTTACTGTACGTAGAATTAAAAGCACCAATTCTCGTTTTGCGGTTTTCATCCCTTTTCATGAAATGTCTGTGAACTGTCATCTCTTTATACACGGTAAACTCTGTGTAACCTTTGAAGGGGATGTTAAGGGGATGAAAAAAAGATCTGCTGAGGTTCTACAGAGAGCTCAGTGCATTCATTTGAGTGTTTTTGCACATATTGGCTGAGAAAAGGTCATGGCTCTTCATCATGAAATTCTGAACGGTTTACTACATGTTGACACTTCACATTACCTGCTAGACATCTACACAATATGTGGCTCACATCTCTTTGAAGTGCCCTGAAATCACTGCATAGGCTCTACAAAAGATCCTGCAAACATACTTTAAGTTTTTATTTTACTTTTTTTTTTAAATATGCACTTTTTTTGCATATATTCTGTATGGGGTTTTGTATCTCAGGAAATGTCTTTATTTCAGTGTTTTAATGCATATGAACATCCTACTTCATTTATTTGCCCTTTTGTCTGATTACCATTCACAGGATGAAACCTGCACCTTTCTAGATGTATTTTATGATGATAGTGGGAGCAACTTCAATGAAAGATTGTATGACCAACCAACCACTTCTGATGGGAAAGGACAAGGCCCTGACAACAGCACAGAAAACTTGGAGAGTGTTTCCACTTTGCATAATAAGCCTGTCAACTCTAGAAAAAAGTCTTATGTCTGTGAGCATTGTGGAAAATGTTTCAGCAAATTCAGAACGTTTAAAATTGATCAGCAACTCCATGCTGGAAAAAGGCCCTACAGCTGTGACCAATGTGGAAATACATTTACACACAAATGGACATGGATAATCCATAGGCGCAGTCACACAGGAGAAAGACCACACGTATGTGACCAGTGTGGGAAGTGTTTCACTAAAAAAGTCAACCTAACAGTTCATCAGCGCATCCACACTGGAATAAAACCATATAGGTGTGACCACTGTGGGAAAACATTTGCTCAGAACGGGAATCTGAAGGTCCATCAGAGGATCCACGCTGGCATAAAATCGCACAGCTGTGACCAGTGCGGAAAAAGCTTTACCAAAAAAGCTAATTTGAAAGTCCATCAGCACATCCACACTGGAAAAAAGGCATACAAGTGTGACCATTGTGGGAAGAGATTCACTCAGAAAGGAAATCTTAAGGTCCATCAGCACATCCATGCTGCAAAGCAGTCCTAAAGCTGTGACCAGCGTGGGAAACATTTCACCAAAAATGCTAATTTGAGACTCCATCAGCACATCCCCACTGAAATAAAATCCTAAAAGTGTGACCAGCATGGGAAAAGACAGACTGTCTCTCATTCTGTGGTGTTGTCATTACTAAATATACTCATCTAAAGTATCAGTTTGATTTGGAGAATTTCATTTGTAAAACGGTAAGATCAGAAATCGTGTCAAAACAGAATCCATGTGTGAGTTGAGTGAATCAATTTCAATACAATTTAAATGCAAACAAAATAATTGAGTTAATGTTTATTTAGTTTTATAAGAAAATACAAAAAAGACACACCAATTTAGTTGTTAGCATGTGTTAGCATTTGAAAGTCAAGCCCTAAAAGAGTCTCAAACATTTGGCTAGCTTTAGTTGTGATATATTCGAAAACTGACTTGTAATATAATGTTGCTACAGAGACTGATTGTTCCACTTTGTTAAAAAACATCTTGACTGTTTAAACAACAGGGATTTTTTTTCTTTTAGCATTTAAAAATTTACAAATATACTACAAGACTTAAACAAATCAGATTTTTTTTTCTACATTATCAAAGAACTTCTTTGTAAACTGGAGGCTAACCATGTTCATACGTTTTCTTTGTCATTTCCAATGATTCCTATGAATCCTCCTGCAGCGGCCTGTATTACAGCAAATCTGAAGAAGCTTATAATTAAAGAACAAATAAATAATAACAGGAGCAATAATGCTCGATTGTGCATTTCGGATCCAACTGGACCAACCTAGGCAGTGATTCCTGACTCTTCAGTCAGTATTCCGCACAGGTGTTTCTGTACACTATAGTTTTTCAAATAAACTGCAGTCTACTTTTATTTTTGCTCTCTAATCATTCCTTTATAAAAGACCTGCGTGCAGTCCTAAATTATAACGTACCGTACTTATTTCCAGTAACAGAGCAGCCTCATGATCATTAAACATGTTTATATCCATGTCTGAGTGCGTAGGAGTTCATGTATGAGTGTTCCTCCCATGGCTTCAGCCACCTTTTTTTTGCTAAACTGCATGAAATACGTTAGTGGCTTTAAAGTGGATTAGCTGTAACAAAATTCATATCATCGCTGATGCTACATGACAACTGTTGAGGATCATAAGTTTCTGACTTCCAGACGCTTTTACCAAACAGAACAAAAGCACTGTGCTGTGCTGTGAAGACATAATCATCATTGCCAAAGCTGGTATCCGAGTAAATAACTGAGATCACATATGTACTTTTGCTTAAGTTTGGATGGTATAAATATGTCACTAAGGCTGCATGCCTTAGCAAATTCAGGAAACACCCAGTACAAGCTAGAGGCTCATAACACTCACACTGAAACTCACAGCTCTGGCTCTGGGCACTTTAAACTCTGTCAGTTTTCGCCTACAGTCCGGAGATAGAATCTGTGAAGTAGCTGCACCCAACTGACTCCTTTATGTTTACTGTAAGGGAGGAAGAATGAAAATGATAAAACTGTTGAATGATCAGTCAAAATGTTTTCTTTCATCCACAGATGCTCAAAGTTAAATGAATAATACACTCCCAAATATTTGTGTGAACCTTTGTTAAGCAATCCAGAACCAGTTTTAATGCTTATATTGGATCATTGATTTTTGGAACAATAATGCTTCCAAGTTTTACTTATGAAGTTGACAATTTGAGGTAAAGTTAAGGAATTGTGTGTAACTCATTTGTTCTATTTGATCCACTTTGTGCAATGCACCAGCACCACTGGCAGTGAAACTGACCCTCAGCATGAAACTTCAACCACCACCATGCTGAAAAATACAGCTTCTTAAGTTTGAAAGCCTCACCACAGTTCTTCTAAACATATGTTTGGCTAAGTAGTTAAATATTTGTCTTGTTTCACAAAACACTTTATCAGGAATCATTTAGCGTGTCCATGTGAACAGCTGCACATTTCAGTGCCCGCAGCAAGACCTACATTTTGCCTCATGAGGTTCTTGTCTGATCGATTTTCCTAATCTACATTAATGTAAGACTGGCTTCACAGTGGACTTTGGCACCGGTGTCAAAGCAAATTACACTCCATGCTACCTATTTCTTTTGTCCAATCTGCTTTAGCTGCCGTTATTTCAACCTTGTTAACCTTTTGTTTTCGCTTAGTGTTCTTCTCTCCATAGTAGAGGTGGGACAACTTTTTTTTCAGTTTCCTACATTTGTACGTATCCTTTTGTGTCTTCTGTCTATTTAAACCACCAGTCGGTCGTGGCAGATGGCTGCTTGTACTGAGCCAGGTTCTTCTGGAGGTTTCTTCCTGTTAAAGGGGAGTTTTTCCTCTTCACTGTCGCTACACGCATGCTCAGTATGACGGATTGCTGTAAATCGTTTCGGTCTACTGATTCCAGAGGAGTGAATGCTGCAAGCCAATGACCCAATGCAATCTGCTATGTTTCTTTACATTGGAAACTTTTTTTTTTAGTAATTTTCTGTGTTTTTGCCTAAATAACAAAAGAAACAATGAGTTTAAAAGTCAGAGTTTCTTTATTCATCTATTAATTTGTTCATTTGCTGTAAGGTAGCCGTCCATTTCTGCTGTTTTTTTTGCAAGACCAACACAGAAAAAAAACCTGTATCATTCCATTCTCTAGTAACAGATAAAACTTTATAACTCTCTTATTTTCAAACCTACACCCTGAAGAAGTTAAACCCAGTTTCTGGGATAAGCTGCAGCACTTTCAGGAGAGAGGACGTCTTCTCAGGCAGTCAGGCATTTGTTTTCTTTTTCCTGCCAAGTCAAATGCTTGAGGGAAAAACATAAACAGTTGGTTTCCCAACTTAAGTCCAAAACATGTACAATTTTTTCCTACAGTATTTTCCTCATGTTACAGTGTTTTTATCCACAAGAAAATGGTAGAGTCCTCACAAATGGGTTTATGTTAGTGTTTTTTTAGTATTACTTGTTGAAACCTTTTACCTAAACTCAAAGATGATTAAGTCATTTCTGTTTAATCATATTAAATATAACCAAATAGATAATTGGTTTTTAATGAAATTCTAACCCTATCATTATTTTGCTAAAAGGATGATTTTCTATCCATAAAAGAACATATACCACAAAACCACCTCAAGTTGTGATATTTGAGAATTTGGCGATTGACATTAAGAAGACCTCTTCCTCTGGTAAACCATCCTCATGATGTTGCAGGCTCCTTGCACCTATATTTGTCCAGTCACTTCTCTGCCAAGATCTCCTCTAACAGACGTAGCGCTTACAGTACGCTCAGTTTTCTCTGAACCACCAAATGTGGCATCTGTGTTCTCTGACGGGTAATGTGTTTGGTGTGACCGTGTGCAAAAGATCAGAGCTCCACGTTGCCAGGGAGTGAGGAAAGCTCTGAATCCTGCAAATAAATTTGGTAATTAAACTCCTGGATTTTTCGTTATAGTTAGAATCCACATTATGTATATTTATATCATAACAAATACATGTAAAGCTGTCTTTGACAAATATTCTGCAACAGTGTCTAAAATTGATTGCAACAGTTGACATCAGCAGCCGTTTTCCGTTTCATTTATTTTCTATGGTTTTGTTTGGGAGTTTGCATGATCAATCTCTTTACAGGCTGTTTGTTGTGCATTTGTGCCTATCAGCCACCATAGAAATAAACATTTCATACACATCTATTATTTTATGTTTTTAATCTTTTAAATAATGAAGAGATCTTAAATCCCCCTGGTACATACAGCTCAACTATAAGATCAAATCTAAAAATAAAAATTAAATAAAAATCCAGAAAAGTATCATTTCTATTCAGATTGGAACACAGTCAGGGGGGTGTAAACTGATCACCAACCCAACTGGGAATGTTGGGAAGACAAAGCAAGTCAACCTTAAAGAAAATCCTTTAATTTTTACTACCAAACATTATAATAAAGAAAGATCTGGGAATAATACAGACTACTACCCATCCATCCATTCACTGTCTGTACCTGCCGGGGTGTGTGTCAGCAGGTCATCAGCGCATCACATGATTAGAGACAACGTACACAGCGATGCACATAAACACTTATGTCTAAGGGACATTTAAAGTGATAACTTAACCTAATTTAGCTCTAAAACCAAAAGTAAACAACTGAGCATTACTGACACATGTGAAAAATAAAAAAATGCAAACAATGTAAGGAGACTTAAGTTTATAGAATATTTTCGTATTTTTTCCAGATAGGATAATCGATCCATAATCTCTACTAGTTTATATTTGCAGCGTCACTGGTGCCCATCTCCAGCGGTTATTGGGCAAGAGGCTGGGTAGATCCTGGACAGGTCCGTGTCATCACAGGGCAACATAGGGACAGGCCAGACTGACAACCATGCAGACACATGCAAGGACAATTTTGAGTAACCAATTAACAGTCCTGTGTTTGGACTAGAAAGGTAACCCAGGGGAGAAAATGCAAACTCCTTTTCACTGCAAGTCAATAGCGCTACCAACTGTGTCACCCACAATTCAACCTAATTTAACATAACTCTTTAATGCTAATTGGTGTGTACCAGCTCAAGCATGATGTTCAATTGACTTGAATTTGATAGAGTGTATTAATATAGTGGCAATCCACAACACCTGATCTCAAGAAAAATTATTTCCATACACATAATACATACATTCCAGTTAAACGTAGTTATTAAACATTGCATGAAGTGCTGTTTGTTGTTCAAATTAGTTTCCTGTCAGCCTATTTTTTTCTGCAACTACTGACTTATACCTTTGGCTCACATGATTTGCCGCTTCTTTGCCCTTTTTGCTTGGACAAAGTTGGTAAAGAAGGCCATTGTTCCCTCTGCTCCCTCTTCTTGGAACATGTTTATAGTTTGTCATTTTCTTTTAACTGTTTCATTTGTTGCGACCTTCTGGCTAGCTTGATAGCTTTTGATAGCTTCTCTTGTGTCATTGACTTTATAGTAATCTCTCATTCTAAGCATGCACATAGCAAAAGTGGAGAGGAAAAACCTCCCTTCAACAGGCCAAAACCTCTGGCAGAACCAAAAACTGGCCAAGTAGAAAAGGCCGTCAGCCACAACAGGTTGAAGGTTTAAGACAGAAAACACAAAAGATGAGGTTCTGATGATGTAGATTTACTTTTTGTGTTCAATAGTAAAATAACTAGGTAAATTGTATTAACATTTAGGATTGAATCTGAAATATTTTAAATTATGTCAGTTTTACTTCAATATGTATCACCAGTTATACCCTCAAGAATTTTCACCAGAGTTTTATTGGCTCAGTTGGTCTCGCCTGAATAAGTCGCTTGTGCGGCCTTCCCCTTTAATCAAACTGGATTCCATCAATACCTGTTAAAGAACAAATAAACAATGTGAAACAAATTTGCCTCTTTTATAGGTTGTTATACACTTTCAGATGCAGGCCACCACAGACTGTCAGTTGAAGTATTTCAGGCATTAAATTAAATGCAGAAAACACCACATAGTGTTTAACACTGGTTCAGTAAGAAAATACTAATGCATTTGATTGCATTAGTGTATATATATATATATATACATACATACATATATACACACATATACATACACATATATACACACATATACATACATATATACACACACATATACATACATATATACACACATATACATACATATATACACACATATACATACATATATACACACATATACATACATATATACACACATATACATACATATATATATATATATATATATATATATATATATATATATATATATATATATATATATATATATATATATATATATATATATATATATATATATATATATATATATATATATATATATATATATATATATATATATATATATATATATATATATATATATATATATATATATATATATATATATATATA
>JAVLVB010000546.1:1269880-1281512 GCA_032876305.1 Orestias chungarensis
ATACACTACTCACAAAAAGTTAGGGATATTTGGCTTTCGGGTGAAATTTGTGGAAAATGTAAAAAGTTCCCGATACAGTGATATCATATCACGAAAGTAGGACATTTAAGTAGAAGGATGCACTGGTGATTTCCTCATCTCAAACAGTTTGTTGAAACAAAAGTTAACAACAATGGTGTGTACACCACAACAAAAGATGTCAACATCTCAATAACTCATCATGTGCCCTTGAGCATCAATTACAGCTTGACAACGACGTCTCATGCTGTTCACAAGTCAGTTGATCCCACAGGTTTTCAATGGGATTCAGGTCTGGAGAAAGTGCAGGCCACTCCATTTGAGGTACACCAGTCTCCAATAGCCGTTCCCTGATGATGCGACCCCGATGAGCTGGAGCATTGTCATCCATGAAGATGAAATTAGGCCTTTTTGTTCATGTAGGGGCACAATCACTGGATTAATGAATTTATTCAGGTAGTTTGGGCTTGCCACTGTACCATTCACAAAGTGTAGGGCAGTTCAATACAGACTGGACACACCTGCCCACACTGTGACACCGGCACCACCAAAAGCTCATCTGGTGACAACAGTGGCTGATGCATAGAGCTCTCCTTGATGTCTCCAACATCTCCAACAGCGGCCATCATTTCTGCTCAACGTGAATCGACTTTCCTCAGAAAACCCACTGGTCCACTGGTCCCTCGTCCAGCATAAATTCTCCCTGGCCCATGCAAGACGATGACGCCTGTGCCTGCTGGTGTGGTCACGTACCCTTGTTAGTCGTCTAGCACGCAGACCACACTGATGTAAACGGTTTGTAATGGTCTGACGTGACACTTAGGTGCCTCTCACCTCCATTAAAAGTGCCAGGGGTTGAGTGGCATTCATCATCTGGTTTCTCAGGGCATTGTTCACAATGTAGCGGTCATCAGCATGGGATGTGACCAAAGGACGTCCACTTCTACGCCTTTCTGTAACTCTTCCAGTCTCTCGGTATCTCTGTATCAACCTGCTGATGACCTTCTGTGACACTCTGAGCTCAGTGGCCACGTCCGTCTGAGAACGTCCTGTTTGAAGCATTGCAATGGCCAGGTACTGTTGATCCATTGTTAGGTGTCGTCTTGGTCTCATGATGTCTCAATGTGAACAGCCTGATGAGGACGACTGTTTAAACACCAGCTGTAATTAAACCAGGACATTTATTGGTCGATTCGAGGATCAAACACCTGTTGTGACTTTTTCCGTTAAGCTCCTTGTTAGAGAACAGCAACATGTGGAAAAAGTACTGAAACATTTAACAGTTGGACAGGTGCATTCAAAAGCTTAGAGAAGGTCACATCAAGTTCACCTGTTAAGGTTTGAATGCGTTTTGGGCTCATCCCGAAATTCAACCCAACAGCCAAATATCCCTAACTTTTTCCGAGTAGTGTATACCAGATATGAATGATGTGACAACGGAACATTTCTGCTTAAGGGTCAGCATTTTCTGTATTTTCTTCCAGTAGGTGCAGTATGGAGGAATAAAATTGGAGAAAAAAATTACCTCTTTTGTCTTTTATAGCTATTCTAATAGCAACTGATTATAACATACATATGTTAAACTTTTATAAAGTATGTATTTTTGGTTTTATTTAACTAAATCTGAGGCACAAATGCAACCAAGAACATTAAATTCTAGCGGGTTGATATTACCATGAATACACAAACTGGGAAGTTCAGTTCATTTCAGATCATACTGAATCCTAACCTTCAGACTGTTTTAATGGGGTAAGATTGTGGCTTAAATTTGTGAAACATACCATACGACGTTTGCCTGAGAAGACACAGAATGCTCCAGGACACACAGCAGGCAATTAGCACATATCTCCCCTAATCTCTCGGCACAGTGCCCGCAGTTTAACACTAATTTCAGAGGCAGATTTTTTTTCATGATTCATTGGATTGCTTTGTGGTTTACCAGTCAGCTGTCAGGCGAGAACAGTCTTCACCGAGGGAATTTAAACGCTCCATTTGGAAACAAAGCATCAGCCTGCGAGGCAATGCATTTATTAGATGGTCATTTGGTTAATTAAGTCACTTTGCTTGAAGAAAGGATTTGTAAATGAGCTAATCAAGGTCATTACCCTGAAGCTCCTCTCTCAGTTTTCTAGCTAAATAAAACTGTAGAGGAGCCTCATGGGGGTACATATCAGCTCTGAGCATGATGCATTTTACAAAAATAAACTTAAGGAAAAACATTTGATGACAAGTCAACCAAGTGAGCATGAAAACACAATAGTGAACTCAATTAAGCAGAAGGTGTTGGTTACCTGTTTATGCTGATTTGTTAAAGGTGTGATCAGAAAAAGAAAACAAAAAGAAAATAAAAGTGATTAATTCTTCCATCATAAAATTGAATTATTCAGCACAGGACTCTAAATAATTCACATCAATTGTATCATTCTTTTAAGCATTAGGTCCTTTATATTTCTCTAAAGGGTTAAAAAGGTTTCCTTTTCTTTTTTATTATTATACAGATTTATTAAAAAGGTTTTCGGAAATCGTTAAAGTTTAAATATTCTGCAACTGATTCCCAGCAGATCGGGTTGCATATTTAAAGGACTTATTTCTTAAAACAGTCTAGTTTTGTTGATACAGTAATAAACTAATGTTTCAGGAATTTTACATCCCACTGCCTTCTGGGTGATCCAGTGTATCAAAAAATCTAAATCAAAAATTTTAAAAAAGTCTGTAATTTAAGTGATACATTACCCCCAGGACAGGGAAGACTAGTTCTCCATCTTGACTAAACTTTTAAATTTGTTATAAATCTAAATGTCCAAATATAAGCTAAGTCAAACACAGGTGAAATGCAAACATTGTGAGACAGCATAGAACTAACAGACATATATAAAGTAACAGAAACAAGGGTTTTCTTGCCTTAAAATTTTGTTTTAATAATTTTTTTACAAGTGCTTGAACTTGCATTTTGATGCTTAATAAGTGCCTCTAGCGGTGCCAATTAAGCCCAAGATGCAAATAGAATAAGAGTCAGTGTGACACAGGCTGATGGCTCTCTACTCTGTCACAAGCTACAGTTCTCAGGTTACCTAGAAAAGTAATAATTCCTCATACACATGCAAAGTAATCTAAATTAAGAAAATTACACTATACATTACTTGACAGGACCTCAGTCTGCTTTCTGCAGTTTACTTTGCTCCACAACTGTTCGCACCCTTGTTAAACATGGACAGAAAGCTGTAAAGATGTGCTGCTGTGACAAATTGGCCCACCAAAGAAGTAATGTTTGGTGAAAGTCTCCTCAAGTTAACATCTCTATCTGTTTTACCCTTTTAATTAATATTATGACGGTAGACTTGCAAGGATAAGTTTATATTGGCAATGAATGGGTTTGTTTTGCTTTTAAAAAAATAGAGAGGGAATAGGATCCAATACCTGCACAATGGCATAATTGGATAAACACCTTATCATTATCTAACACATTAGACCTGGACTAATAATTTAATCCTCAGCTGAATCCGAAGCACTGAATATAGACACACAAATGTGCAGGATATGCTCACCGTGGGATGCCGGTCATCTTAATATTTACTTAACTTCTTCTATATATGAAATGATGTTGACTCCTGTCAAACATAAAACACAAAAATCCGGTGATAACATTTTGCTGAACGTATAAAGATTGCTGTGTCTGTCCAAATAAATACTTGACAAAAGATGTCAACTTTTTTTTTTTGGGTGCAAAACATCCATGGCATAAAAATAGGTGTGAGAGTCTAATATTTGGCTTTTATCAGGAGAAAGAAATTTTCTGACCAATAGAACACCTTTGTGATTATGTAGGAGTGGAAACCGTAGCTTATAGAATATTTACGTTTTCACCTCACAAATCTGGCTTTTGTACAAATGGCAAAAAAAAATCTCACCAAACAAACTCACAACCCTGGCAATAAATAAAAAAATAAAAAACCTTCCCAGAAGAGTTGAAGTTTGTGTGTTTTTTGCTTTGTGAATTTGGGAGGTTGCAACAAAGTTATGTTGTGGAAGTTGTATTTGTTAACGCTTTACAGCATTTTGCAAATTCTACTATACATTATCTTGAAATAAAATGCTTAAAATATGCAGTTAATAAAACTTTATTATAAAAAATAAAAAAAACTAATTGCTGAGAATGCCTTAAACCTCATCTCTTAAGTACCTTATGTACAGTTAGCACCTCACTTTAATATCTATGAAACCATTAGCATGGATCAATATAGTTTAAATGTTAATATATCCTTTGTTCCAGGTAGAAAAACAACAGAATAAATAATGCTATAAAGTTAATGTTCTGTTTTTAAGCTATTTGTGAGTGGTGTCACTAAAACCAGAAAATACATCAGCTTATAAAAAGTCCTGATCACCACTGTTTATCAGCAGTCACAAGGTTTATTTCAGATAGTAGTTCTAGTAATGAGAAGATTTCTAAAACAGAAAACAAGAACAAACAAAAAACATGGACATTTTTACATTTTCATTGAAACCCATTCAAGTGACCAAAAAAATAAAATGAGTTTTTTTTTATTTTACTGTTTGACAGAAACTGTATGAGAAATAAAAGCACAACTGGCAGCGGATGAAAGTTTTAAAAGATGCTGGGCTTTACTTACAGAAACCCTGAGATTAAACAAATACAAAGTAATGCAACTTTTGCACAGACATTTCTAATAAAAGAAGAATTGTTCCAATCATATCGTTCTCATTGAACCAGCTCAATTACTTACCTAACATGTAGAAAGAAAGAGTAAGAGATTTGAAAATGTTAATCTTTACATATAAGAAAAAGTACATTTTAGCAGTGATGCGTCCCCTTTAAACAAATAAAAAATTAAAATAAACAGACTAAGTACATCCATAACAAAAGAAGAAATGATAAAGGAAAGACAAAGGTTTGTATCTTCATCTTCATCCAGCTATGATGCAGATAGTAGAAAAGATACCAACACCACAAGTAAGAGAAAGAATGTTCACAGAATGCCTAAACATAATAAAACCCAGTATTTATTTATTTATTTTTCACCAGGGTGCCACTGCCATTTTGTTTCACTCACATCCTCTTAAATATCTTAACAACCAGAAATATCTTTGGTTTTGCTGCGTCGCTGAAAGCGTTTGTCGGCCGGATCAAACCCTTGCTCGTTTGCGCCAAACATAGCCCAGCTGGGGGTCTTGGCAATGTAGTCCAAGGCCGAGAAGGTCTTCCGTCCGTCACTGTCCTCGTGAGACTGGACCAGCTCCTGGAAACGGTCGTAGTCGATCCATGTCCACCACTCGCCGTTCACCTTGAACTGGAAGAAAAGATAAAGAAAATAAAAAAACTTAACAAAGACCCTTAAAGAGACGGACAACTATTGCTGTTTTGTTGTAGGTCGTTTGTATGAATATGGCCAGCGTGTGTCCCTAAATCTGGTACCTTTATGTTTTTAAACCAACACAAACAGAGATTCTGTGCTTCACATCACAACTAAACGTCTAATTAGCCAGATGTCTCACAGAGGCTATTTTACTACTAAATAGCAGAAAAGCGGAAGCATTCATACCCCTTTTTTTTTTACAATTTCTCATGATACTAATTTCAACATATTTTGTTGAGGTTTCATGTGATTGACGTAAAAGAAGCAGTGTCTTATTGTAACGTGTAAACATGGTGATAGATTCTAAAATTTTGATCAATAAAATCTAAAAGTCTTGTTAGATATTCATATTAGATGTATGACAATACATAAAACACAGAAAAAATAAGAGAAAAAATATAGCGAGAGTTGGGCAATTAAAAAAAAGTTTAAAAAAAAGAAAGAAGAAAATAAGAATCGAGGAAAGAAAGAAGGACACACAGAATACAAGAGGGCATCCCAGTACTCAGATTCTACACCAGCAGATTAAAAAAATGAACAAATAATTACACAAGTAAGAAACTACAGTGACAAACGTGTATATTAATTGACAATGTCGCTAAAACCTACACAGAACTAATTTATATAAGATCCATTTAGTGGCAATTGTTGTTCTGTATCTATAAACATAAACGGAGGAGATTGAAGTCGCAGGGATTCAAAGGTTCCCCAAAGCATGGAAGACCCCGTAGAACCACCACAGCGGCCGTAGCCAGAGCAGATCCAGCCATCGACCACAGACTTAAGGGTTTACTACTCAACTGTTGCAAATAATGAAGCTTCACTGACCTTTTTAAGCTATTCCCCAACATCACTGTTTTAGCATTAGAATGTAGTGTTGGCACGTAGCAATCATATCGGCAATCGGGCCGATAACAAAAAGTCTATATAGATAATATCAAATCTTGTCATTTATTTAATTTAACTGTAGAAGATTCGTTCTTTGAAAAATTGATCAATAACATATTGATCAGTGTTTTCCATAGCTGTTGTTTACTATTGATCTCTGAGACATATCACTTAAACTTAAGACATTATCAGTATTGGGCAATACTGCAGACCGAAATATCGGTATCGCATCAGAAGTGAACAAGTTGTATCGCAATACCTCTTATTGTAAAGGCCTCCGAGGTTTGCTAATGAACATCAGAAAAGACACAACATCATGACCATAGCCAAGGTAACAAAGGAACACAGTGGTGAAGGAGACCAAAGTGGACACGCCGTATCGGTCAGGAACAAAGTTGTGGAAAGGTTCGAAGCAGGGTCAACTTTCAACATGTCACAGATAACTCCAAGAGTCCACTATATAAAAAAAATGAAAAGAGCGGGAAATAAACTAACAAACTACACAATATAGCATCCACCCAAACCGGCAGACTGGTACTCGTTTGAATTTTGTGCTGCCTTATGTTGTTCTGTCCCATATGAAAAACACTCACGTTTGATACTGTAATGTGATAAAAATGTTGAGTTGGCAGGAAAACTTTTGGAAAGGAATGTCAATTAGCAACTAGTGACAGAGGGGTGAAGTAAAAACAACAGGCAAATGTTAACACTTCTGTCTCCTACTCCAGCACGGCTAACTGTACAGCAAAGTTTGATCCTTAAAGCAGGTCATGCTGACTGAAATGTCATAGGTACAGAGTGAACCTTCTTGCTGAGCTATAAATGGAGGTGAAATTATGTTAAATTGGCTCTGAATTGGCTATTAGGGCTCAGCACTTTGTGATACAGTGCCTTTAGGCTGATGGCTGATCTGGCCAGACCTTCAGGAGGAAACCCAGTCCACCTGTTTAGCTAAAGAATCGGGACAACTTTGACTGGCAATACTCTATCACAGAATCCCTGGTGTTTCTTGATAAACAAAAGCAATTAAAATAAGATCCAGGATGAATGCATCGGTTGAGTGGCGCTTATTTGCACTGCAGACGACCTTGCTGCTCAAGAGGCGTTGCTGAGGGCGCATAGGCTTTATGTGTTTGACACTTTCTGCCGTGGCATCAGAGAACGCCGGCTGCATTGTTAATGAGGCTTGAGAAGTGACGCCTGTTGCTAAAATCTTCCTGGCAATTAAAAAGGATGATATTTATTCAGCCGGCTTCCTGGGTAATATTTTTTTGTGTATGTAGAACAAAGTGAAGCTGTGATGTCCGGGAGGAGAACAAGACTGCATGTCGTTTTAATTAATAGTGTCTTGCCCATACTAAAAAGAGATTATAAATTCTACAAATGTCAAAGCTGCAAACTTACCACAGAAAAGAGTTTCAAGTTTGGGTTTTTAAACGATAGAAACTGGAGAAACACCTGGATATTTGGATGAAAAAATGTTTCATGGAAACGTGGGGGTGGGGGGGAAGACAGCCTATATAAACAAAAAGCATATTGTAAATATATAGAAAGAATGGATGCGGGGTCAGCTACAGGAGGGATGAGAGGCAGGGGAGAACCAAACAGAAATGCCTTACGGGGTTTAACAGGATCGAACCATCATTGCGGGTCAACAACACAAAAACAGTATCTACTCCAACCTGTTGCTGACAAAGTCGCAGTGAAAAGACGCAAAAGGTGACATTACTCAATCTCCCTTTTTCCTGTGAAGTCTGTGCAATGAGACGAAAACCGCTTTTACTTCTCTAGGCAAGACAACGGAGAAATTCTTGCAGACTGCAGTAAGCGGCATACTCTCCACTCAGTGGTCGGACCATTGAACCAGGAGTGCCCAAACTACGTCCATTTTTAATTGGCCTGCAACAACTTTGTTTTTTTATTGAATAGAATATGGCCAGCACTTCCAAGTTTTCCTTGAGTGTATTGCACATCTTACGTTTAACACCAGTGGGAGCTACTGTTGAACAAGGCAGGTAATACACCGAAAATGACAATCATGGAAGAAATTTACCCCAAGTTACTGAAAATGGTAGATCCAAAGAAGTGAAATAAGTGCAGAAATTTCAGACAAGGTGGGAGATTCAAGGGGAAATGTGTCTGTCTGATAAATACTGAAACTGTGGGAGTTATAAAAGAGCATAAAGAGTATAATGTAGGATGTAATGATGACACTGCAAAGCTGTTTCGTTCGCAAGAACTTTGGAGTTAGAGGAGCTGGAAAAAAAAAAATCACTCTATTTGGTTCGACATACATATGTGAGCAAACAATTTCTCTGTGAGATCCGATGAGAGCCAAAATGGCCGACAGCCATCTCCATGATGCCCTTCGCATCTCAACCATTAAGCTTACTCCACACCTGCCAGCCATCCCTCGGTCCAAAGCACAGCTTCACTGCTCCCACTGAGTGCAATGCCGTGTTCCCATTCTAGGTGAGGAAAAAAAATGAATTCCACAGCACCTGTGTGTTAATAAGCCTCCATGTGCAGGAACACATGCTTCGCATATCAGTGACGTGAATCGATTCTGTCACCACCCTGCAGAGTCAGCCGATCTCATGTGATGCAGATTTGCTCCTTGTTCAACTGACATTTGTCAAGTGGCATCGTATTAGCACCTCAGCTGGATGGCCCTGTTTACAAACCTAGGCCAGCTGAAACTCACCAGAATCATTTACTAAAAGAAATAGGCACTCCTGTAATTGAGTCCAGTTCAGTCTGTTAATGTCGAGAATTGTTTTGCTAAAACTAATAACTTAAATAACAAGTTTGACATTTACTCATCCCAATATACCTAATTTCTAGTATATGGCCCAGTCCCTCCTATATTTTTATGTATGTGGACCTCAGTGGAAAATCCCGAACATTAAACCATCGCTGATCGGTTGTAGTGCCATGTGACAGCAACAAAAGTTGAACATCTGTTAACTTTCTTGTGTCCTGTAGCATGTGCACGTATGGCAAGCAATCCTTGGATCGTCATTTAGGCACTATAAAGGAAGAGACCAAACTGCCTATGTGCCAAGCCCATCAAATTTTTTTAAATAAAATAACTATTTGTAGCAGTCACAACCACCAACCACTTTCTAGATGAAGGAAAGGATTTTTTAGCTTTGTCAATGGTGTAGTCACCATTGCGCCTGTGTGGTGGTTTTTAATCAGTTTTTTGGTATATGAACCTTCTCCACAATGGATGTACTAATCAGTCTTTATTAAAAGGTAGAAACAGATTACCTTGTTTTTTTTTTTAGGTCTAACTTGATGTTCCCAGCTTTGAATAATGTGTAAAAATGGATAAGGGGAAAAAAACAATACAAAACTATGATGCAAACTCTGATTGAATCCAAAACAAACTGGAAGAATTCAACTGAAACAATTGTTATTTTAGGACATCATGTAAGTTAATGCATTTATGAAAATGGTTGGAGTTTTTAGTAATTTATTAAAATTAGGGTGGGTTTTTCACCATCTGACTTGTGATCACCTATCGGAGCCAATTCAGGGAAAGGTTTCTAATTTCCATCGTTATTAGAGGGGTTTCAATGAGGGTACATTCTTGGACCAAATTTTTTTATCGAAATTTGAATAATCGTGGTTGTTCGGGTCAGACTAAATAATCTCTAGACCATATAGATGCAGAGAAATGAACCGTTTGATGCCAACATCTTTAAATCAAACTCCTAGAAAACCTGTGATGAGTGGAACCAATTTTGTTTACAGTAGCTTTTGATCGAAGAGTCGAACTAATGAACACTTTGAACCAACTCTTTCATTAATGACTTTAGTATCAGTCTTAACTTTTTTTTTCCTTTTGTCTCGTTTTCTTTAATGTTTTTGTACTTTATTTATGTCAATCTTTTGATTTCCTGTAAAACATTGTTTTAGTGCTTCTATAGTAAAAAAAAAAAAAAGAGCTGTTGGTTAAAATTGTATTACTCAATGCACTACTGTTGCAAATACATAAAGAAGTAACGTTAAATAATCTCAAATTTTGTTCCCTTCATCTTTTAAAACCTGTCTTGCTTTTGCATGTCTGCAAACTAAAAATCAAACCCAGGATAAAAGCAGAAGTTTTACCTGTAAGTCCCCCTCGGACATCGGAACATGAACACAGTGTATCTGCATACTCAACATGATAGACGTCCTTGCAGCAATTATCGCCTCAGACTGGCCCAAAACCTGACAGGGGCAGAGCTCTCATCGAAATATTTTAATGATTTCACTCCAAACGAGTGGACACATATGCACTCCGCTTCGCCTTAATAATGGAGGGAAATTATTCATACTCACTGCAGCTTGAACTGAGCTCAGCTAATGATACCTACAAGCACTGCCAAAATGTTTCGAGTAGTTTGCCGGTGTGTCTACCAATTTTCGTGCCTCATATTTGCGACTGTAGTCACTGAACAGTGACCCTGGTGCTGAGGCAGTTTGAAGGGAAATCAGTAACGGATGTCCTTATGTACTCCTGTGTGGAGTTCAGTATAAACAGAATAACTGCGAGCTATCTGCAGACCTTAAAAACCAAGTTCAGTATCATCCCTTCATCTATTGATTTATAACTGAACAATATTTTCTTCCAGATATCCATGACCCATAACTACTTCCATTTTACATTCTGTTCACTTCTGTTTAGCTGTCAATGATAATTTAAGAACTCATGCCCATTTCCTCACATTCTGACCATTAGGGAGTTATTAGCCCAGCTGTGGTTTAATCTGTACCCACACATTTCTTTTTTGTATACAAAACTGTGTTTAGACTTGAACAGCTCACACAGGAACCTCCAGGTTTAACCCTTTTGGTAATATGATGTCTGATATTCTTTCCTAAAACTGTGTCAAATATAATAATGAGGACATTAATTTATCTGAACTTTATTGTATCTCTGAATAATAGATTTCACACATTTTCATAAAGGTTGTACATAAAAATGCCCATTATTCTCATCAATTTTAGTTGTTTAAATTGAAATCTTTATCACAAGGGATACCTTATTACTGTGGTAATCAGAGACAGAATAAGCACATCACACGCCACTTTTGCATAGGGTCGAAATACAAAAAAAAAAATCAGATACTTCCTTTGACTTTGCCTTTACCTCATTTGACAAATCCCTATAAAAAAAAAGCTCATAATTAAGCTGGAAACGTAACATTCAGAACTTTCTCCTTACACTCTCCTTTACACTCTGTTTATGATAATTGAAATTGTCACTTTTTTAAGGATCAGCTTTGGAAATACAATGCCGCTGTTCTGTATTCACTGTATATATGTATATATATATATATATATATATATATATATATATA
>JAVLVB010000546.1:1293352-1328616 GCA_032876305.1 Orestias chungarensis
CTATTGTGTGTACAGTTCTACTCCAATAATGACAAAAAAAAAAAAAAAAAAAAAAAAAATCGCTATATATTTTTGTAGCCCTAGTCTAAAATGTCCATCTGATAGTTTTTAGGGTTTAAAGTTTCTGGGGAAGAGAAAATGTTAAGGTATGTAGCAACCAAACAACAACAGCGCCAGTATGGCAAGACATTTGGGAATTTATTCTACATCGTTAAAAGAAAGTATTATATTTTAAACTAGCCTTGTGGATTGTTTGCATACATTTCAAATACTAAGAGTTTAATTAACAAAATTACAAATGAGAAACACTTCCCAAAACCCACTACAATCACCAATTGCTCAGGCTGGGTGGGTTTGTGAAACTGTGACAGAAAAATGACAGCTGAATGGTTTCCTTGCCTTCACCTTGAAGGACAAATCTGTAATAAATGAGCCGTAGACAAACTAGTTAGCTGAGAAATAGTCTGTCTGTGTGTGGCATGTATCAACAACCTTGAAGTGGTTCTGGATTGAAAAGGTTACATCTGAACATTTGTGTCACTTCCAAATCAGAGAGGAGTTTTTTGTTTTTTTTATGAATGTCTAAGTACAAGTCCAATCGAAATTAGGTCTTGCACTTTATGAAAGGATCAGGATTTGAATGGGATAGGAGTTTGTGAGGTAAAAAAAAAT
Organism: Orestias chungarensis; assembly: GCA_032876305.1. Classification (NCBI taxonomy): domain Eukaryota; kingdom Metazoa; phylum Chordata; class Actinopteri; order Cyprinodontiformes; family Cyprinodontidae; genus Orestias; species Orestias chungarensis. The sequence continues at coordinate 1,294,025 of JAVLVB010000546.1, forward strand.
TACTTTAAATAAAAAATGTATTTAGATTCTGGCAACATTCTGGAAAGTGTGAAAGACAATGAATTGTGTGTCTCGCTGTAACATGTCGGTTGTCTTTGCTCTGACCTCTCTATACAACTTGGAGGTAGTCAATTTTAAAAACTAACTAAAAATCTTTGCTAAGGAATATCTAAAAAAATAAAGTTTGGCTTCTTCTATTTAAAATTCAAAGGAATGATTTAAAATGTTGCAATATTTCTTTATCTTCGGTAAAGATAATTACCGTAATACTCGGACCAACATAATGCGCATATTTCTGTTGCTCACCTGATTTCCTCTGGAAACTGCGCATTTGTGACCAGGAAGCTGGAGATGCGATGAGAGTGGAGGAGGCGCAGAAAGGTATTGATTTCCGGATACATGATTGGCTCACCAACCAAGGACAGGGCGCAGTGCCTGACAGCCAAGCCTTCTTCGTAGCGGTCCGGCTTCACTCCAGGGACGCCTGCAGATAAAGACGTCAACAGTGAGGTACACTGTCCTTCTGAAGGTCGAACCGCTCAACTTGGTTAATGACTAAGTGGCAACCTAAGGAGAATTACAGGTAGAGTTATGAATGTTTCACCAATGTTTCCCACCGCTGGGTCACATGACTGCTTGAAGACTACTTGAAAATAAAACGTACATATAATTGTTTTTTGTTTCTTTACAATTCAAGACGAAGCTCACCAAAGGTTTTTTCTTAAACATGGAAGTGTGTGGAAGGATCTGTCTAGTTTGTCATTATTGCTTACGATTTCCTGTTGTTTTGTTTGTTAGCTTGTTTGTTTGTTGTTTCCTTCTCTTTTTGCAGGTGCAGACGCACAAATCTAGGCTGTTTTTTTTTTCTGTGCCATTCTCTCATTGTCATCTATTCTAAACTCCCTGTTCCTCTTTAAACCTCTTCCCCCACCTCCCTACTTTTGTTTAGCCATCAGGTCTGTCCCAGTTTCCATTATATTTGAAATAAAATCCCAATCGCATCCTGACAATATTTTAGACAGATATATTGAGTGAAGCACTGTAGTGCAAGTCGTAATGCTCCACTTGTGAAAGTGAAATGTGTTGGGCTTCACACTGGCAATCAAAGTCACAATGCCGGGAGGAACATGTATATTAATACAAAAAAGAAACGAATCAGAACAAGCCTTATTTGTCACATTGCTGAGCATTTTCACATCTCTGATGATGCAAAAAACATTAAATAAGGGCAGGAGATCTCCACTGATCACCTTTAGAAGGTCATATTACAAGATATTCATGTAAAAATAAAGAGAACAAAAGGACTGTTAATACCTTGCATTAAATAGTCATGCTATTATGTTCTGTAGAGCACACAGAACATCATGTGAATATTAAGCAAGTATCCATCATCTGTAGTAGATTTTAAACTCAGAATTTCCCTCTTCCTAAGATTGTTCTGAAACTTTAAATCTGTTAGCAATAAGAAAACATATTGTCCCAATCTGACAATTTATATATTTGTAATGAATATGTGGTGAAATGACCCTCATGGGATTATCATAAAGTTATGTTTTAGATGAGCTTTGAGCAAACACTCTGCAGCTTTTAGCCAGAAGGAAAACAGCCAGGGAAGATTATTTTGAAAAAAAGTAAAGATCCAGCTTTAAACTTAACAAAAGATCTATATTTGTTCTTATTTCTATTCATAAAAGTCAAAAATAGGCTTCCAATGATTTTAATTCAGCAGAAATTGTGGAAAACTGAAAAGACAGAAAACAATTTAATTCAAGAGTGAAAGAGGAGAATGGAAAAAAAATGCACTGAGTGTGTGTGAGACACAGTTTGAAATGTGATTTATGAAGTACTCTAACAAGGGTGTGAGGGAACAGCAGGCCCAACAGCCACGCTTTAATCTTCACTCTGCTTCATTAAACTGAAGGTCACAATAGGTCGTAGGCAGTAAACTGGAGAGGAGGCAAAGTGTGCATGATAAGCAGAAGCATCGAGTAAAACTGTTGCTCCGTGTAAAATCAGGGGGTGATGGGGATCCAAACAGTGTTAAACAAAGACCTCTTTCCATGCACCGCTGGAATACCCACCTCTGAACTGTCGTATCATGTTCTGGTGCTTTTCCAGGGCATCCTGCAGGATCTTGTCTGCAGGGTCCATTTTCCAGCGCCATTCTGTGCCCACAGGGTTGGTGTGATGTCTGTTAGCCACGAACAAAGAAAAAAACCAAGTTTAAATAAATAAATAAAATACACATCCTCAAACGTAACAATACCTGCTTCAGAACAAGAGCATTATTAATAAAGAGTAGCAAAAACCCTTCCAGCAATAGTATTTTAGCTCAATTTACTTGAAGCATGTAGTTCCTCTGATTACAGAACAGACCAAAATCCCAAAGTCCCAAACATCCTGACCTTTTGTACAAGGTGTTGTTTCTTACAAATTTGTATTTGTGCGTTTTGGACCAACACCTTTTCAAAGTTCTTACTGTTTTAGATGGAAATTAGCAAACATATGTTGTATTTTAAGAGAAAACACCATTTCCTGGCAACCCATACAAACCATCCGTACATAGTTTAGTATGTTTCTAATAGTCCTCCTATTAACCTTCATCTTTAACGTTCTTACCACTAAGGGCTTTACAGTTTAGGATGAAACTACTGGGGTTTTTAGGAATTCTGTAAACACTCTTGTGGTATTTGTTTTTGCTTTGCGCTGTGATCTTTGTAACTTCGTGTACTTAGATGTTAAGTTTGACTTGTGGTTTTATAAATAATAACTCGTTGGCCAGGTCATCTTTGGAGGAACGGAAAATCTTAAAGGATTTTGTGGTTCTTGAATTTCCCAGGCGGAGTTATTCCAAGGGATAAATGAAGTCGAGTCGAGACAAAAAAAGGCATCAGTCTGATCTATTTTGCCCAAATCACAACAGACTGTGATGTATAATCAAAGCGCCAACATCTAGTCCATCTCTCGACAATCCAATGCTGTTGTGACAAGAAGGTGAGGGCTGGAGCGGCAATGCATCTGTGCCCTGAAATTGCTTATTTCCTGTCATTTCACATAACAGCCTTTAGACCGACACGCAGATCTGTGGTGACAGGCACGCAGTTTCACCACAGCACGTTCCCACGGCGACCTTTCGGAGCTCAGCGGAGTCACTGTTCGAAATGAAACTTGAGGGGACTTGAAGCTCGGCCCCCTCACCACTGCCAGAATGAATCAGTTTTAAAATCTGCACAAAGGTGCAAATATTTACTTTATTATTCAACAACAGGTGGTAATCTTAGGATATCCGTGTTTGCTTGAAAAAGCGTGCAACTACAAATTATAGTGCATTAGTAATGAATAAAATAATTGTTCATATTTTTTCTGATTTCAAATCTGAAAATCTCAACAGTAGGGTATAGTATTTGCATTTCATAAGTTCATTTTCAATTTTAATCAAGACTGGCCTTTTAAATTTAAATGACAATATTCCACGTTAGGCTTCCATTGTATTTTTCAAATCCAATTTCCAAATTTTGACTGAATTCAAAGTTGGACGGAAAGAAAGGCAGACAGACAAATAAGAGTCTGGAAATTCAAATATTTTCATATGTTGTACATTGTTTTTCCATACGTTAGAAAGGTTGTTTGACTCGATGCAATCTGCTGGGTTTGCTTAGATTGGAAACTTCACAAACTGATTGGTGTATCATGCATTTCTGATTGGTATTATATGATTGTCTTGTGAAGTGCTTAGAGGCGACGTGTTGTAAATTGGCACTATATGAAAAAACGGAACCTTGAATCTGGCTTTGTGCAAAAACATTTGCGGTAGGTGCCGTCAGCATTGGATTTGACAAACCACATGAAAAGTCTAACAAAAATCTACTATTCTGATGAAAATAAGTTTGCAGCTGAATACGATATTATTTTTTAGTAACATAGCTATGCTAATACAGAGAGAGCCTCAACGATTACAATATAAAAATAACTAACAGGTTCGATTTTGTAATAGTGCCTCACCTCCAGCAGAAGACACACTTGTTTGCACATGCCAGGCTGGGGGTCGTCTCCATGCAGCGGTGGGACTCGATACCATAGAACGTGTGCTTGTAACAACCTCCTCTACCTCGTAACATAGACTTAAGAGCACAGAACAGAAAGAAACCTTACACTGGGCTTTCACAAATGAGATTTACTCGCAGAGATGGTAGAAGTCACACATCATCTTACCTTGGTCCATCGACAAAGCTTCACTCCAGAGTGACTTCCGATTAACTTATATCCTGTAAGAGAGACAGTCACATTTTCATAAACCACGACAGTACAAAATAGAGCAGCGATGAGGATAAAATGGGTAAATATTGCAATGTCATCAGTTGCAACACATCCCTGTTTCTTTCCTCTCCTTCTCATCTGTGCGACTTGTGCTGTGACCTTGATAATTTTGAAGCAATGTAATTTATGCCCGGTCAGCAACTGCTGTCCAACTGCCTAAATACGACATTGGCTTGTAAAATATGAGTGCTTCTTAAAACCTGTGTCAGAATACCTGAACACAAAGTTTCTTGTTGTAACAAGATATAAATCTTCTATATACTCTCTATAGTAATACATACAGTGTCTAATGAGATTGGAGAGCTCGTCCTATTTTCAATGTAAACAGTCGCAACAATAATAATGAAACAAAAGCTATATATAAACATACTAAAATCGAAGATTCACCTCAATTACATAACGTGCTCAACAAACTCCAGATGCTGAAAATGCCTAGGGCTTTTCAAGAGAGGTTTTCTCAGCTATTGAACATTTTAAAGCAGTTTTGGAGGGTTCTAGCTTTATTCGTAAGGAAGACCTTTGGAAATGTAAAAGAGCTTAATTTGCTGATAAACCCCAACAAAACTTGGAAAAAGGTAATTCAAAGAACATCAGGGAATCCGTATTTAGAACTGAAAGATCCTAGTCTGCTTCTGCACCTCGCAGGTTAGATGAAAGCTTAGTCTTTAACAAGGCCCGGGAAAAAAACTATTTGTTTCTTATTCTTACTTCTTGAATAAACAAAGGTAATTGTTATATATGTTTCTTTTATTTAGGGCAAACAAGATAAAAAAAAAAACTCTCCTGATGCCTTTTTTGGTCTTTTCCCATGATATTTGTAATTGCCAAACATAAAAAAACAATGATTTTGAAAGCCTAAGCCATGTACTGGACCAGCTTAAGATGCCATATACCTGCTTTAGAAAATAATAAAAATCTAAAAAGTTTAAAAAAACAAAAAACATTTGGATAATTGTTTAAAATTCGGACTGTTCTGTGTGGATAACATGTACATACAGGCTACTCATGTATAATTAATTACCTGTAAAGAAAATACTCCATCAATGTGGAGCACCTCAGGGCATTGTACCCTCAAATTTAATTTTAAGTTTGTAAATCCCAGATTTCCAGTCAAATCCTCTCAATTGCCGAAATACTGAGATTACTTTATTAGGAAGGACACGAAGCTGAGTTCAGAGGCAGACGGTCCGCGATATGTCCTGGTGATGAAACAAGCATCTCGTCTTGATTGTGAGCTAAACGAACATGGTGCTGTTCTTCAACAAGTCTGTTGTGAAGAGTGTAAAGTTGCTTGCCATCCTCTGTTAGGAGGATGGCAAGCAACAGGTTAGGTTGCTTTGTCAGGTTAGGAGCCTAAGAGTCAGGGAATAAAAAATAAAAAAAAAAAACCCTCAAAAACCTGATAGAAAAAAGGCTGTGTCTGTTCTGGGGACGATTGTGGAACCAATACAGCTGACGAATTCTTCATAAAATGAACATTATGGACAACCCCGAGGATCCTCTTCACAAGGTTGTGATTAAACAACTGTGTCTTCAGTGGGAGGCTTCTCCTGGTGTAATACAGTGTTGTAAAGGTATCCCTCAGCATCTACACATCTGTATAATATGAATCACAACATTTAATTTTCAGTTGGATTTAATAAAGTAATTTCGTACCGAATTGAAGTCATTTTCTGATTTTTACTTGAGAGCAAAGCAGAAGCACTTGTTAAGCAACCAGGATGGGTTCTATTTCATCCCTACTGACCGCCAGAGGGTGGTGCTGACACCAAAAATGACAGTCTAAATGTAGCCTTTACTGCCATTTTAGACTCAATTGGCTTCACTCAAAAAAATCCTAAAACCTACTCACTCTCTTGGTCACACTTTAGACCTTGTGCTGACTAATGGCATTGAGTGTGAAAAAGTTATAGTGCTGCCTCATAACCCTCTCCTTTCTGACCATTTTTTGATAACTTTTGAGTTCTTTTTCACAGAGTACTTAAAATCTGAAAGAAAATGTCTTTATAGTAGGTGTCTATCGGACAATGCTGTTACAGCCTTCAAAGAATCCATTCCACCTCAAATTTCTTCAGTATTTCAGAGAAATGCAGTGGAGGGCAACAAATTAATTTCATGCCCTACACAGATTGATGCTGTTGTTCATAGTATTACGTCCTCATTGCGTACAACATTAGACAACGTAGCCCCCATAAAAAGGAAAGTGATTACTCATAGGAGATTGGCCCCCTGATTTAATTCAGAACTTCGTACATTGAAGGGAAAAACCAGGAAATTGGAGAAGAAATGGCGGTTTTCACTTTTAGAGGAGTCCTATTTATCCTGGAAAAACAGCGTGCTTTTTTATAAAAGGACCCTGCGCCAAGCTAGATCTGCATTTTTTACTTTACTAACAATCCTAGGTTTCTTTTTAATACAGTTGCTAAACTTACGAGAAATGAAATATCACCCATTCCTCCAACTCTTAGCTGTAGAAACTTTATGGAATTCTTTATTGATAAAATTTAATCTATTAAAACTAAAATTGATGGCATCCTACCAAACATAACTACTACATCAGTAAGCAATGAGGTACTGAATGTTGCTCTGGAGCCTGATCTCTGTTTGAAGTGTTTAGTTCCAGTTCAGCCTTCTGACTTGTAGGTTGGATCCAATCCCGACAAAATTGTTTAAAGAAGTATTTCCTATTATTATTACCCCCATTTTGTAAATGATTAATTTGTCATTAGTGAATGGTTACGTACCAGAGGCTCTTAAGGTAGCTGTAATAAAACCCCTACTTAAGCAACCTTCTCTTGATCAAGAAGACTTAATTACAGACCCATATCTAACCTTCCTTTTTTATCTAAAATCCTTGAAAAAATTGTTGCTAATCGACTGAGAGATAATTTGAGGAATAATGACCTATTTGAAGAATTTCAGTCAGGTTTCAGAGCTCATCATAGCACTGAGACAGCTCTCCTTAAAGTTACAAATTAAATTCTCATTGCCTCAGACAATGGGCTCGTTTCTATTCTAGTTCTGTTAGATCTCAGTGCTGATTTTGACACAGTCAATCACAATGTCCTCATTGAAAGGCTCGAACACACTGTGCGGATCAAGGGAACAGCACTAGGCTGGTTTTCATGTCTCACTCTATAGGGTTAAGTTATTTAAGTTTTTCTATAGTTATGCTGCTATAGGCTTAGACTGCTGAAGGACAATCTGACCACTTCTCGCTCTGCTACTTTCTTCCTTTGTCCAATCTACTTAGTTACCGTTATTTCAACCTTGTTAACCTTTTGTTTTCTCTTAGTGTTCTTCTCTCCATAGTAACCACACCTGGGCTGGCGTTCTGTTAGCTGAGACAGCTTGTTGGATGAGAACATGGGCTGAGATGCTTCCAGTGAAGCTCTACACCTGCTGCTATAAACTATTATTTCAGTATCCTGTGCTTCTAATTTAGCATTCTGTCTTTTCAAACCCCCAGTCGGTCGTGGCAGATGGCTGCTTGTACTGAGCCTGGTTCTGCTGGAGGTTTCTTCCTGTTAAAGGGGAGTTTTTCCTCTCCACTGTTGCTACATGCATGTTCAGTATGAGGGATTGCTTTAAAGTCACCGACAACACAAGCCATTGTTTTGGTCTGCTGATTCCAGAGGAGTGAATGCTGCAAGTCAATGACTCGATGCAATCTGCTGGGGTTCCTTAGATTGGAAACTTTTTTAAATTGATTTGTTATGATGTATCTTTGATTTTAATTGATTTTCTGTGAAGTGACTTGAGACGACACCTGTTGTAAATTGGCGCTATATAAATAAACTAATTCTTGACTCTTGAATCTGACAAATAAAAAATAAAAAAACTGAATATTCCCTTTGTGCATGCGCCGTTCGAGTAGTAATACCAAAAGAGTCACACCTGTGACACATCGGATGACAATCAAGAATCTAAAGGTCCTGGACTCATCCGAGGCTATGCTCCTTTTTTCTTCTCGCTGCGGTTCGGTTTACAGGCTTCTGCCTTCGAACTATTTGTTTTACCGTCACCTGACGCCCTGTCGCCTGTTGACTGGAGTTGCGGTTCTTTGTCCTCCTAGGGCTGCGACGTATCAATCTTCGCTGCGGAACGCATTTCCAGGTATTTTTGCCCTTTGGTGGTGATGACAGCCTTAGCACCTCCTCTCCCAACTTACCGCTTTTGGCTATAGTGCTTTACAGATACGGACTGTGTTTATGTTTGAGCTAACGGTGTTGGACTCTGTTCGTTACTTTCGCTATAATTGGTGACGGCAGCATTCGCCCCCTCTCCCAATTTTAGTCGACTTGCTTCAACAATTGAAGCGGGTTTACGGCGTTAGCAGCGCTAACTTTGTTTATGCTATAATTGGTGACGGCAGCGTTTCACCCCTTCTCCCAATTTTAGCCGAATTGCTTTGACAGTTTAAGCGGGCTTACGGTGTTAGCAAAGCTAACTTTGTTTATGCTATAATTGGTGACGGCAGCGTTTTGCCCCCTCTATAATTTTTAGCCCACTTATGTTAATAGTTGAAGCAGGCTTACTGTGTTCGCTGCGCTGACTTTGTTTATGCTATAATTGGTGACGGCAGCGTTTCACCCCTTCTCCCAATTATAGCCGACTTGCTTTAACAGTTGAAGCGGGCTTACGGTGTTAGCAGCACTAACTTTGTTTTTGCTATAATTGGTGACAGCAGTGTCTCGCCCCTCTCCCAATTTGGGCCTAGTTTTTTTGTTAAAAGTTGCCCCGGGTTGGCTGTGTTAGCTGCGCTGGCTTTGTTTGTGTCTTCTATAATCGGTGACGGCAGCGTTTCCGCCCCCTCTCCCGGTTTTACCTGAACCTTGATACGGCTGGATAGCTCAATTGGAATGTCACTAGACTTCCAATCCAACGCTCATGGGTTCAAATCCACCTCATGGCAAAATACACTTCAGTATCCACTGTGGGTCCTTAGGCAAGACCCTTTGCGCTACTGCCTACCTGGCGCCCCAAATGGCTGCCTCAGTGTAATTACACCAAATCAAATTCCTAGTATGTCCTTTATGTACCTGGCAAATAAAGTTGATTTAATCTTTAATCTTTGTTCCGTATTAGCCTTTGTAAAGTTATTTACTTTATATAGCTATAATTGGTGACGGCAGCGTTTCGCCCCCTCTCCCAATTTTAGCGGGCCTCATATGTAGAGTTTGGGTTAGGGTAAATGTATGTGTTAGCCGCTCTGTGTTTTATTTTTTGCTGCAATTGGTGACGGCAGCTTTACTTCCCCTCTCCCAATTGTAGCCTTGTAGTTCTTGCTTCCTGGGTTTTGGGCCATTTTTTTGCAGTCTCGTGGCAGACCTTTTTAATCATGGACGGCTCACACTGTTGTGTGAAATGCGGCACTGCGCTGCAGGAGGATGATGGTTATGATATGTGCCCTTCCTGCCTTCGGCATGATGACCTGGTGGAGGCGCTGTCGGATAATCCATGCATCCATCCACTGCAGTTAAGTGTCCCATGCTTTGAGGGTGGCTCGGCGGGCTCAGGCCCCCAGGCTAAGCGTTCCAAGCGCCGGAGTGAGACCAAGGTTCCCCTGGCTCCGTCTCAGAAAAAGCGAGCCAAGTCTGATCAGGGCCTTCTCACTAGGGTTGAGCAGTTGTCTGCGGAATTGGCAGAGATGAAATCTTTGTTTCAGACACACAAATTTGATCCTACTGTGGCAGAGGCTGTTTTTTTCTTCTCCGCCCATGCCTGATTTGACTACTGAGGATGATCTTTTGTCGCTGGCTGCCTCAGCCTCCCACTTTAGGGATGAGGGGAGTGCTCAGTCGATTCACACATCTGGGTCTGGATCACACTCTTCTTCTCAGAGTGCTTTTAGCGAGTCATGGCTCTATGAGGGAGGTTATGACCATGGCCTTGAGACTGTTGCAGCTGGATGCCCCGCAGTTAGACTCCGCTCCTGAAAGTGCCTTTTTTAGGCGCGGATGGGCTCCTTCTCCCTTCTCTGTCAGGAGTACCTGAGGGAGTTACATGCGTGTTGGCAGGACCCGAGGGCCTTTTCACGTCTCTCCACAGATAGTCGGGTGTTGGCCGCCATGCATGACTCGGCCAAGGCAGGCTTGGAGCGTATGCCGATGGTTGAACCTCCAGTTGCCTCGCTCATCGTGTCACCAGATGAGGCGCTGCGTCATTATGTGCGGTGCCCACGACCTCAATGTCGTGTTACAGATGAACTTCTCTGTAGTGCTTACAAGGCAGGAGCACGTGCTGGTTGCCTCTGCAATTCCCTGGCGCACCTCATGTTCGCCCTCTCTACATCGCTTCAGGATGCTGAGGGTGCAGATGCAACTGTGGGCCTTAGTGACGCAGCACTGCAGGCATTTGCACTGATGACCAGAGAGCTTGGTCGAGTCTTCCAATGCATTGCTGGAGGCATGCATTGGAGTTACTGCCAGTATAAGACGCTCAGACCAGCTGTTTGTGTGCTATAGAGGTCCTAAGTTAGGTTCTCCACTTTCCAAACAGCATCTCTACTATTGGATCGTGGATGTCATCTGCCATACCTAGAGTGTAGGACGCTAATCCCTGCCGGTCGGCGTGAGGGTACACTCTACCAGCAGCGTTTCGGCATCCTGGGCGGCAATGAGAGGGGTTCCGCTAGACGCCATATGTGCTGCTGCGTCATGGGCTTTCCCCTAGCACGTTTACCAGATTTTACAATGTCAATGTGGCCGCCCCTTATCCGTTGGACCAAGTCCTTCTGCATGGGTCCTCTGGGTCTTCTCAGTGAGGTATGGACTCAGGACTCCTCGTGACAAATCGTTGGCATTAGTCATTTAGTGCTTTCAGCAACGCCCTCTGGCTGTCAGTAGGGATGAAAGAACGAAAGTAAAGCATGTAACTACGGTTCTATGAATCCCGTATGACCGCCAGAGCGTCTGTGTCACTATGAATCATTGCATTTGCGAGAAGATTCTGTAGGAGCAGAGCCTCGGATGATGCAAGGACTTCTGCCAGGATTCTTGATTGTCATCCGATGTGTCACAGGTGTAACTCTTTTGGTATTACTACTCGAAAGGAGCATGCGCCAAGGGAACATTCATTACTTTCAGCACCACCCTCTGGAGGTCATTTGGGATTAATAGAACCGTAGTTACATGCGTAACTTTCGTTTTACTTAACCCCCAAACTTGTAACATTCAAACAAAAAAATTATATGCTGTACTTTTAATGTAAACGTGTTGTCATTGATGGCCAGATTGTGAATAAATGAATTCGTTTTTTATTTTTTTTGTTATGCCATCCAACCTTCAATGAAGCTTAAGGTTACCAATCTGATTTTTATACATAGTTTTTCCAGAATTTTTATTTCTCACCAAATTTGATGACTGAAAGATTAGAAAATTATGTGATTTATCAAATAAAAAAATAGCTTTAAAAGGAAGCAGAAGAAAACCAAACACCACTTCTTAATTTGTGCACACCTTGTTTAAAATCTCTAATTCATTTCTTGACTGCCTAAAATAACTTGCATGAGAAAGCCCAGGATGCTTCATGGGTTATTTGGAAATTCACCCAAGGTTCGGGTTTACTAGGAACCATTTCCAACATACAAAAAAGGAACAGGACACGATTGTTTTCTAGGTTTTTAGGTCCACCTTAAGAACAAATAACCATAGCCTTCAATTAGTGGTGGAAAAATATATTGCTAGAGCGAATACACAAAACAAAAAAAAAGTAGTGATATTCTGAGCTTTGATAATGGCAGAAGTAGGTTAAAACTTTGTTGGAGTCTCAGCAACGGTTTCAGCAGGATGTGACTATAGCCTGTACTCTCTGCCAAGAAGACTGTACAGGAAGCACATCTCTCCCATGACTGATGCCACTAAAAACAAAGCCAAAACCTCCATCCTCCTTTTTTTTAACTTCCAAATAAAACCAACCACATGCCAGAAGTGGCTGCTGCCAATATAGCACATGAAGCAGGTCATCCATCATCTGGTCAAATGGAGTGAAGTCTTTTTAAGAGGCTCCTATTTATAGAGTGTTGTCTAAGCAATCAGCAGGAAGTGCACAGAATAATGCATAAAAAAAAACATGTCTCTTAGCTAAACATTCTTATTAATAAATAGTATAATAATAAACATCAGAGATCTAAACTCTGCTGTTGTTTTTATGTTCATTTACATCAATTGGGTTTTGTAGTTTCATTGTCACTTTGTTATATATAGTAAAAGTACTTTCACGTAGCAGGATAAGGGAGTTTTTCCATAAGTACAAATACAATTGAATGTCATATGTGCACTGCATCATCAAGCACTATTAGAGAGCACACACTCGTGAGGCCCCTTTAATTAGCTTTACAGAGCAAACAAGTGGAGCAAGACGGAAACAAAGTACAATGTCTTTACCAGCGTTTGAGTCCACAGAGCGCTGGATAAAAACAGAAACAAAAAGAGACAACTGGTCAGCTTCAGAAGGTTTTCTTTTAATTGTTTGCAATATTTAGATCTGCAAGATAGATTTTTTGTGGACCTCGGCAAACTAAAGCACTCCAGCCAAAGCTGTAGAGTCACTCTGGGAGGCATACGCAGAACTAAAACAGAAATGGCAATGAAGGGTGAACTGAAACTAAATTTCACGGCATCAGCCACAAAACACACTGCTCAAGTCAGACTTGATGCTCCGATCCGATTTGTCCCTGACTGGAGGGTCCCGACTGGGCGCCTGTAACTTCTCTTGCTGCATTAAAAAGCACCAAAAGTAAATAAATAAATAAATAATTTCTGTCACATCGTATACCAGGTATGTATGATGGATGGAGTTTTACTGCATTATAAACTCACTGAGATGATTTACGCTAAATGTGCCACTACGTTAGTAAAGCATTATAATGAGACAAAATTCGGCACAAAGGTTTTACAATTATTACAATTCTTAGCTCAATTTATAACACAAAAAAAACATAAAAAAATAACAATCCTAAAAAAATTATAATAAAAAAATAAAGTTTCAACAGCTAAAAGAATGGAGTCAACCTAGAGAGGCGTTTGCTGAACTGCTGATTAGTTTACACCCCTTCTGCAGAGTTCTCAATACAAATACAATAAACCAGGAGCATCGTGACTTTTGCTAAACAGTTCTAGTTTTGAAACTGCAGCATCCAGGTCTGTCTCTAAGCATTTCAGACAGACGTTTCAATCGTTTCCTTCTAAGAGTTAAACAAATGTCCAATTCTAATAGAAGAGCTGAGAAAAAACCTGCATGAACAGAAAACAAAGCAAAAGTATGGATCCAAATGTCTCGTTTCATTTTTTTCTACTAAACAAAACCTAACATTTCTCTTACCTTGCTTGGTTAGGGCTTCCCTCAGCGCAGGAGTGATCATCTCTCTTCTTTCCTCTTCAGTCTTGGTCACTCCATTCAGTTTGGAGATCTTCACCATCTGGCCGTTTACTTGATCCTCCTGAAAGAGACGCGCGATCCGTTTATAGGTTTCTATAACATAGAATCTAACTTATTAACTTAAATAAACATACAACCAGGAGTTTAAAAACATACTCCAAGCTTCTTTTCCCTTTGGCCAATTTGTCTGTAAATAAAATGCTGAAAAACTGGGCAGTCCTACTTAATTGGGATGAAGCACGTTAACTTGTTCTCGTAGAACTCAATAAAAAAAATTAGATTAAAAAAAGATTCATATTTTGTTTTTGAGTAATAATCTTCTAATATCTCGCTTTTCGGCTTAATTCAAAAACTACAACCACTATCAGAACATGCAGCACGTTAGCGTCATTGAACGGGATTAAAATAAGTCTCAGAATTTTATAATCTTCCTTCCTTCATAAGGAAAACTTTCATGCTATGTTTTCTATTTTGTTCTTGAATATAACTCCCCTTCTTAAGGTCCCAGTAACAGACGTTTCGCTGACATTTTAAACTGTGTGGGAAAAACTTGATTGATTTAACAGCCTTTCTGTGCGCCGTTGTCAGGTTTTAGCTTCACATCAATCCTTCAGGAAAGCTTGTTTCATATTCTCCAAAGGTTAGAGGGTCATTTATTACCTAATGAGTTTTATTCTGACCAACAAAAGCCTTATGAGCCAAACACTCTGAGGAGAGCTTCATATTATGAAGATCAATATTAGTGCATGTGATCCCAAAGAGCTACTGTGTTTCCAAATTTGGAGGGCTAATGTATTTCCAGTGACAAGCAATCATGTTGGTAATAAATTAGGCCAGCAGCGTGAACCTTCACTGTGCTTCCCCTGTGCTAAGAAAAAAAAAAAAAAAGTATAAACAGAAAGATAATGGAGGAAAACAGAGTTTAATTTCAACAACAAAATCAAAGTGGTTATGTAATAACTTGCAGCACTTTTGTTGGATGCTATAAAAGCTGCAATAGCTCCAAGAGTTTCTGGAAATTGACTGTATTTACAACTCTTTAGCATTTTGATAGACTTTTAAAAAGCGTGGAACATGGTTGAGCTCAGTTACAACACAGGCCTTAGGCTTCCTCCCAAGCTTTGCAACACGTCAGCATGATAATGTCTTGACCACAGCAACAATCTCGGGATTTTGTTCGTTAAGACATATGAATACCATTTGTTTGACAGATTTACCGCTTTTCTAAAAATGTACAACTTCCATAGACATCATTTGTTTCACGCCGAGAGGTTCAATAACACCAAGAAAAACGGCCAGAGAGCAACAGTACACATTGCTTCTGATAAAAGATGTGATTAACAAGCCGCCTTTAAGAACAACCCCATAAAAACGACAGCGTCACCCAATTACAGTACAACTGCCACTCTCTCAGCTGGTCTATAGGGATTTAAATGTCACTGTGTCGCCTCGGTAGCGCTAAAGATGAGATGCTGTGTCAGCAAACGTTGCTGAATGTTTAAACTCCATAGACGTTTTACAGCACAGCCGAGACAGTTTGCAGACACCTGTGTAGCGTGTTTTAGGACACCCGCTGCATGGACCTGAAGCAAGGCTGACCAAACCTAGTCCTGCAGGCTCGGGTTTTAGTTGAGCTTCATTAAAGGCTTAGCTTTTATATGACAAGCTTTTATATGATTTTTTATTTAAAACATTTTACTAAAAAATTTTAAAAAATAATTTCTAAGTCTAGAATCCAATTAAATTCAAATTGGAGGTTTCTAAATTTGCAGCTACATCAAAAGGGAATACAGAGAAAATAAACTACTATCTTAAACAACTAGATACTACCAACGCAAGAGAACAATTTTAGACTGTACTAAATTTATTATTTTGCTCTAATTCACATCAGCTGTTATGTAATATATATTATTACCAAATAAGAATTCCAAAATAAGAATTGTTTGACATTTTCAATTAAAACCCAATAATATTAATTTAGTAATGTAGAACACATTAAGTCGTCTGGGTTTTATGATCTGCATGTTCCTTAAATCTTAACTCAACACCATCTGTAGGGATCGTCTATAATATCAAAACACCTGAATTTAAATAAAAATATTACATAGCGAATCAAATAACTAAATAAAATAGAGTTCTCAATCTTAGAAATGTCTCTGACGGACAACAGTTTCCAAAAGAATACAGTTATTTTGAAGGTATAGGAGAGGATCTTTTCAATAGAAAAATTTCAATGGAAAATCCCATAGAAAATGACAGCCAATCAAAAACGAAAAATAAACTAATGTCCCCACCCACCCGGCCCATACAACGCTCGCTCATGTTTGAGTTTGCGCATGCGCAGATTGCTGTTTAGAAAGTAAAACGGGACGGACAAGACGCATCATTCACCACTGAAGAGAGGTTCTCCCCGTACGGCAGCGAAAATGGAAGCCCAATGAGAATGAGCTGAAGATCCTCTCCTACACCTTTAATCTCCATTTCTATCAAGACTGAAAATCAGAAGTTATTCATCTGAATTCAAACATGATCCTATCTCGTGTCTACTTTCTCCCTGTGGAGGTTATGTTGCAAAAGTGAGCCAAGAAAACTTTTGAAGCAGTTTTGGTTTTATGATCCCTTTCAAAATACTTTCAGCTGGCAACAACAGCCCTGCAACACGAGAGAAAAAAAAATAAAAAGCTTTCTGGCAGAAACGAAGCTTTGAACATTTATGTAAACACCAATTAGTCCAACAATAAGAGATGTTGGATCTCTGCAGGACACAAACAGAACCAACGAACAACACAGATTAACATTTGGGAGCAGGAATGCATCCAATCGGAGCGTCAAATCTCTGTACAGCTCTGTATTCATCACATATTTTGAACGCGATGCGTTTATCTTCATTTCTTTATTTTGCATAAAAATGTGAAACTCTCATTTCAGTCCATTCAAGATTTCAACAAGTAGGAGATAAGGAAGCGGTGTAAAAGAGAAATATACCCTAGCCACAAGCAGACTATTTTAGGAGCTCCGTCATCCATAAAGAGGTCACAGTGGGTCCAGGGCTTTTGTTCGGGAAAAACCTAAAACATTATTTCAGGGTTTTGAAAACTTCCACAAAATTGAAATGGCAGAGAAAAAAAACACATAACTGAGTAAAGCAAGTTGCTGATAAAAAAAACAAACTATAATTCAGTTCTACTTAGTGTGATATAAATCAATTTTTTATGTAACTGGTGTCCTGAAGAGCAGCATTTGTATAATTATTACTTTATCGTTATCACAATATTACCAGATGTTGTTATAAAAATGTTATCTATAAGGCCCCATCCTTCCTTATCAGTGAAGAAATCAAAAACTAAAAAAGAAATGTTGCCGGATTTCCTCTTCCAGATTAGCAGTTGATGGATTCCTGTGAAGCTTTTAAGTGGTTTAGATGTTCAAAATAAAATGACATGAATCACTTTGTTTGCTCCATACGACCACTTCACTCTATGAAGACGGACTGATTACGTCTCCTTCCCCAAATTTAATTTCCTGCTTTTTCTTGACTCACCCATTCCTCACAAATCTGTGGAGTGGGCGTCCTAGAAATTACGCAAGCCTCCACTTGTTGTCCGCTGTTGTCTGGTGTCTATCAGCCCATCTGCCATTTCTCCCTCAATGACACATTTTTTTTCCCTTTTCACTGAAAAATGTTAGAATGGATAACGGCTTAAAGCGCCGCTGGTTCCAGACCCTAACTTGGAAATGGTTTTAAAAAAAGACTAAATATTTGCACTGGAGCTTATTTTCATGTACAGATATATGCTTCTACCCCTATGAAGGGGGTCTAGGCCGTCAGAATGATTTATCAATGGCAAGATTAATGGCTCATGCACTTACAGCCTAAAAAAAAGTTTTGTGGTTTTAACTAAAAGCTAACCTTGGCTTTCTTGACGTTACTCATAATGTTGCCCAGATCCTCCACGTCTACCACAGAACGGGACTTTTTCTCCTCCATCAAACCAGACTCTTCCTCCTCACTGCTGGATTCGATCAGCTCCACCTGAAACGTGCAAAATATGAACAAATAAATAAATAAAAATAAATCACGTTTTTAATCAAATACATAGGTAACAGAAAAACATGTGATGGGCACTGTTTCCTTTTTTTATTCCAGTTTTTATTATTTATTGTCATTTTATTTTGCAGAAAGACTCATCATGACGAAAGCCATGCTCTAGTCGTCAGATGAATGTCATATTTTTTGCATCCTCTGTGAACACCGCTACTATGACAACTGATCATCTGTGCCTCTCACTGCACATGATAAGTGCATGTTAATGCAAAACATGTAAATACATTTTGGTAAATTCAGCGAGTGACTATAAAAGAGTGCTAGTATTTGCTTCATGTTGGAGGTACTTATATTAAATAAGCCAACAGATTTTATTCAAACCTTATAAAAACTGTTTGTTTTTTGTTCTATTGCTGTTAAAAAAAAAAAAAAAAACTACGTTCCTACAGTATTTTACTTGGAAGGAAAGGTTGAGGGATCTCTTAACAAAAAATTTAAATCTAGAGCTGCAGCGACTAAATGATGAATTTATTAATTAATACCATAATAACGTTTTAAGAGTTTTATTTAATGAAAAGGTGTGGCCTGTGAGTCCTAGTTCTCTGCAGGGCTACTCAGCCTAACGCAGCACAGAATATTAAACTTAATCCTCGATTTATTTATTTATTTATTTGCCATTTATGAAAAGCAACCACCATCATGCGTCTGTGTGAACTTCTTCACAGAAGAAGAAAATGACTCACAGCTGCGCAGGCTTTACGGAGCATTAATGGACTCCTCCGTTTGTTATCAGTTTTAATGCTGCTGATCAATGGGAGCCGACGGTATGGTCACAAGATCAGAACAAGAGGAAGGACACAAAAACGAGACATGATCACAGTTTTTGCGAGAAAAGACGACAACACCTCTGATATATTACATTAAAGGCAAAGCTGTAGGAAGTTACTATAAAGCGCGAAGGAAAATAGCGAGAACCACGGAAGCCTGAAAACATCCTACAGTTGCTCGTAAAAGCTGTCATAGACTTGTCATCAGATTCATTTCTGCCACACATATCAATGTCTGCTTTAAAAAATCTGTAAGCAATTTTTCTAATTGCGCTTAATGATGGGATGTAAAAGTAGATACAGTATGGTAATGAACCTACAAAATGAGTTATTAATTATGATGAGCATAATTAAGGGTTTTTCAGTATTTAAACCTCCAATCACAATCAATCGAGACAAAAACTGTTGGTGCACGTTAAAAAATAGGTTTACCTACTTGATCATTGTTATTCCTGGATGATTGAACAGTTGGTTTACATCTGCAGGAGGACGACAAATTCCTGCGTATTCCACTGCCAGCACAGATCAGGGCTAATATGTTGAGATCAGGCTGACTTATAAAGCAGTATTTTTTTACTAATCTGCCCTGTGAGTTTCCACTAAGATCCTTATTGTTGGTTTTTAATTATGAAATTAAAAACGTACAGACACAACATCAAGATGTTTTCTGTTACCTCAAATCCGTTCTCCCGTGAAGCCGCTTTTTCCTCCTCATCCGCTCTGTGTTTCCTCTCATCCTTACAGGAACCTCCGCTCTTACAGCTCCCGCTGCAGCTCTTCTCACCTTTAGCCAGAGCCTTGAGGCGGAGCAGGAACTTCACCTTCCAGGCCTGAAAGTCTGCCTGAACGCTGCCATTTTGACTCTTTACCACATTGCAGTCGCCCTCTCCCCTGCTCACGATTCGCTTGGCGCTCAGCATCCAAAGCCACTTGTCGACGTTTTTACCCACCTGCAGCGTGAATGAAACCATAAAAATTAAAAACCTCATTCGTGGATCTGTGTTATGTTAATGGACCTTATTGTGAAGCCCTGACCGTATTGTAGTGGCCGACGTAGACGGAGTTGCCGAGGCCGAACACGGCGTACCGGAGGCCTTTCAGGAAGGTGTTACCGTACCGGAAGTCAGTGGAAGCCTCTTCCAGCCACTTACAGAACCACTCGGCGTTCTCCGTGGGCTGTCCGTCCGTGTAGGTGGCCACAAGAAACACGCAGACAGATTTACTGACGCACTGAAGGAGAAGGTCAAACAAGGAGAGTACCATGAGTAAATAAAAGTCAGTAAGTGGCGGGTGTTTGGTGTTGGGAAACGTTATATATAAGAGAAACGGGTGACGGTTTGTATTTATTAAAAAAAAAAAATTTCTTCCTACACCCGCTCATTTTAAAACATGGGACCAGAGCTTTACACCAGCAAAAGTCTCTAGCAGTAAGGTAGAGCTTTGTTTTTACCCTGAGCCACCCCTCTCAAGCCCCACAAAACAAATCAGGGTAGGAAATAGATCTCTACGGGAAGTGCAAAAGTTTAACTACATTTTCCTTTTTGATTCAAATATTTATGATTCAAAACAGAACTGCCTCCCCAACTGAAGGTTTCTATCCTAATGTACTGACTTTTCTCTTCCATTTGGTCTTGTTGAATTAACTGGCCTCCTCTTTTCTGCTACCTTATTTCATTGTTTTTTTTGTTTTTTTGAAACCTTGTGTTTGAAACCTTGTGTTTGGTTTTCACCCCACCTCATCTGCAAGCCGATCGTCTGGATCGTAGTCCTTCATATCGATCACCTCGGCCGGGAAACCTAAAGTCTTCACCTCCACTGAAAGCTCAGTGGCAAAACCCTGGAACGACAAAACCAAACATGTACGTCTTTAAACTGAGATTAACCTTTAGTAACGCGTGTCACATAATCATTTTAACCACAGAGTATTAGGGTCACAGCAGACAAGGGGTAAATAATGTCATGGAGAAAGTTTGCAGTAAATTACACAGATTTACAAGAAATTAACTTCAAAATGATGTGATGTTGACAATGTTAACAAATACCGACAGATGGTTATGTGCATCTAGATACTTTTCAGTATTCTCTAAAATGCACACCTGAAACAGCGAAGACGAAGCTTCAACATGGTTGCATCCAGTCAACAAATGGGATCTACCATTAATACAACTCCTGCAGATAAACCCCTTCAATGTTTGAGGAAGCTCAGGCTTTTTTGTTGCAACTATATAACTTCATTAAACCAGAGGACATCCTATAACTTTATCGACGTCAGAGACTATTCATGTTTATTGTGATAAGTGATGAATATATCTGCTAGAAATATACATTTTTCATACATGCAAAGGACTTAATTGTGTAATATCTAAAATACCAACCCTACAGGTAATCTAACCTTGGATTGTTTGCTACTATTTACTGTTTTAAGGCTTCTTTGTCCACCTCTGAGACTAAAAATGGGTTTATTTAGACCTGTAACTATTGACGATCATCGGCCGTGATCTCCTTTCTAAGAATAATTATGTATTTTCTGTAACAGGTAAGGATGTCCAGGAAAGATGAGTACCTTTGCAGTCCCAGTTTGTGAGCCATAGAAGATTTTAACCTCAGAAACGTGAACGTCAGCATTTTTATCAGAGTTTTTTGCAGCTTTTCCAACTTTTGGACCAGAATCCTTTGCACAAAAAAAAAAAAAGAGCGAGAGAGAGAGAAGAATAAAGAGCGATGATGAGAGGTTAAGCAAAATTGGTAAGTGTTGGGGGATTAGTTGAAGGTAGAAGGTTAAACTCACCTTCCTTCGTGCAACCTGCAGCAAGAAGCAAAAAGCCAACAGCAGAGCAGCGGCAGAAGAAAAGAAGCGTCTGTTGAGCCAAATCCACAGAAGAACGTTCTCAGTGGGGCTGTGGACATGCTCTGGGACTGTAGGAAAGGAAAACAAGCGAAAATCACCTGGAGCGGCGATCAACAAAAACATGGTGACTTTAAATGGTTAAAGGTTTAATTAAAAACTCACATTCAGCGTCAGGGGTGGACAAAGAACCCTTCAAAATGGAAATAACAGCAAACAAAGCAAGCATGGCGACATAAAGTGAAGACATTCAACTGCTCCGTCCTCATACGCTTGAGCTGCAGTAAGCTGCCATGTTGGTTCGCCGCAAGGCAGCTTGGGAAGTGTGGTCTTTCAAAGAGTTGAGAGTTTCTGAGGTTTCCTTGGATTATAATGATCCTAATGATGATGATGATGATGATGATTGAGGCGTTTATAGTCAGAAATTGGCTTGTGATTCATGTCATGTCAACCCATTAGGTGCAGTTTAGTGCCAAATGTAACCAATAAATATATCGAACATTTCCAGTCATGTCTTATCAACGTCGAGTTAGTACCAGCATATTAGTTATGTTCATTTTGAATCCATGTGAATCCATTTTCGTTTTAAAGTCGAGGATGGAGTTCTTCAAACGGCATTTCTGGTAATGTCCACAAGATGGCAGCAAAGACGCTGAATTTGATCAAATCAATCTGTTTAAGCTTAAATGTAACATGTTCTCTACAATAGTTAGCGCTGTCGCTTTTTTAACCTTTTAATACCCAATAAAGAGGAGGGATGGATGGATGGATAAATGGATGGATGGATAAATGAATGGATGGATGGATGGATGGATAAATGAATGGATGGATGGATGGATGGATGGATGGATGGATGGATGGATGGATGGATGGATGGATGGATGGATGGATGGATGGATGGATGGATGGATGGATGGATGGATGGATGGATGGATGGATGGATGGATGGATGGATGGATGGATGGATGGATGGATAAATGAATGGATGGATGGATGGATGGATGGGGTGGGGTAAAAAATGCTCCCTTTCTGATAGGTTTGCATGCATATTGATCCTGACTCCCAATAGCATCAACATGAGTCTTTAAAAATGTTTTTGACACATACAAGGAATTTCGTTTTGTTTAATTTTGAAGGGAAACTAACATTTCAACGGACACAAATTTCACGAGCACCAAATGAAGGTTCTCATTCATGACCACTGGGGGGCAGCAGATAAAAATAGGATATAAACCCTTTGATGGAGAAGTCTTGTTTCCCTGCTCTCTCTGATGAATATTATTATACTGCTGCATATTTTGCTGCTGTCAAAGAAATTTCTTCCAACGTAAAGTTATTTTAGTGACTGCCATCACTGTAACAATGTACATCGGTTAACTTCGCCCACATGGGGGCAGCAACACATTTAAATAATTAAGATAATTTGTCTGTTATTTTTTTAATTCATTTACAAACGTAACAATTTCTTTTTTGTTTTTAAGTTTTGAATAATCCTTAGAATTTTTTAAGCAAGTATGTAGCTGATTTCGACGTAGTAACATTTGCGGAACTGTAGAATAAGAGTCCGCGTTTCACATCGGGTCCGTATTGTGGTAACACCTTCACCGGAAAGCGCAGTTGTTTACCGTGGCAGCAATTTTCTCGACACTTTCTTAGTGTTTTAAAGCAGAAACATGTCCATCTTTACTCCAACCAACCAGATCCGGCTGACCAACGTGGCGGTGGTTCGGATGAAGAAAGCAGGGAAGCGATTTGAAATCGCTTGTTACAAAAACAAGGTCGTGAGCTGGAGATCAGGAGCGTGAGTCCTTCTGAAACTTCCCAGGGTAACGGCGCGTTAGATTGTGCTTTTGCTCCCGGAAACAAACGCCGTGTGTGTTGTTGTCCCCCAGAGAGAAAGACCTGGACGAGGTGCTGCAGACACACTCCGTCTTCGTCAACGTTTCCAAAGGTCAGACGGCGAAGAAGGAAGATCTGGTGAAGGCTTTCGGCACAGACGACCAGACAGAGATCTGCAGCCAGGTAAATGAGAAACACCGCGTGTTCCTTAGCTCTGTGTCCACGATCTTTGCTGATCGTTTTATTTCCTTCATTTTTTTTCACCTGTTTATGACAGATTTTGTCCAAAGGGGAACTTCAAGTGTCTGACAAGGAGAGGCAGAGCCAGCTGGAGACCATGTTCAGAGACATCGCCACCATCGTGGCGGAGAAGTGTGTGAATCCAGACACTAAGAGGCCGTACACGGTCAGCCTGATCGAGCGAGCCATGAAGGACGTCCACTACTCTGTGAAGCCCAACAAGAGCACCAAGCAGCAGGTGAGCAGGCAAACACCCCACAACCTGCATAACTCCAAACTGGAATAGGAAGAAGCACCTGCATTGGTACTAATGTTACCAACACAGAATGTTTTTAACGGCTTCTTCACATCTACGCATCTTGAAAGTCCCTTAAATGTTTGGAGTAAACATCATGGCGCTGCTAAAATTAGCACATAGTCACCTTATTGTAGGCTCTGTGTTTCCCCCGTCCAAACATAAAAGTTAAAATGTATGAACTGAACAGAGTTGTAGGTCAGTCAAATCCATTATGTTCAATTGACACTTAAGGTTCAGCATAATTAAACATACAGTGAAAAAAAAGTTATCTAAACCCCTGATAAATTTAGATTTAAAATTACATTTGCTCTACCATGAACAAATATGGTTTTAATGTAAAATGAGTCAGACATCTATATAAAAGAAACATGTGAAAATTAGTACAAGATAAAAACAATGTGTTACTGATTCCAATGAAACAACCTTTTTTATAACAACAAAGCTTTCGTATATTTGCTGAGCAGCTTTTTGGATGCTTTCATGGGTGATCTGTTATCACCTCAAAGTTCTTGTGATTTGAGCCTTCGGTACCTAATCTTTTTCGCCGTCCACAGATTGTCAGATTCATATCAGGATACCATCTAGCTCTCTCTACAAAGGTATTAAACCCTTTCAGTCAAAAGAGACCTGATGGTAATATTTGAAGCTTGGATTAAACATAAATCTGGCAAGCGTGTGGATAGTTTTGGGGGAAAAAACATCTGCAGCCTTCCTGCACATCAGGTCTGGATCTACATATATATTCGAGCCTCATTAAGATTTGTTTTATTCGCTATACCACCGGTGTCCAAAGTTAGTATCCAGCAGCAGATGCACTTTATATATTGGATGCTTCCCCTACTCAGTGTAAGGGATCAAACAATGAGGTCATTAACATTACCAGTCATGGTAAAACAAGGACACATCTAAACCGACAGGACACACAGATCTTGAGCAGATCTGTTGCTTCCTCACAGGCTCTGGAAGTGATCCGGCAGCTGAAGGAGAGCATGGAGATCCAGAGAGCCCACATGAGGCTGCGGCTGGTGGTGCCAGCCAAGGAGGCCAAGAAGCTGAAGGAGAAACTCAAACCCCTGCTGCAGGTGGTGGAGAGCGAAGAGTTCGACGAGGAGCTGGAAATGGTCAGTTTGCTGCGGCAGGTCAATAAGGAGCACAGATCTGGGGTGTCCTCAATCACTTTGTGCTCCTCGTCTTATCTCTCAGGTGTGTCTGGTGGATCCCGGCTGCTTCAGGGAGATCGATGAGCTGATCCGCTGTGAGACCAAAGGTCGAGGCTCTCTGGAGGTGGTGAGCCTGAAGGACGTGGAGGAAGGAGACGAAAAGCTATAGAAGCTCACAGAGTTGATTCACTCATGCAGAAAGAGTGTATTATCAAATCCACCTTATTTTCAGCCTTACTACACAGCAGCAATGTTTAAAGAGTAACTAACTAACAGTGGCTCTGAAGGCAAACATCAGCATTTCAAAGTAAAAGCTTCAGGTTAGCAATAAACTCTGACCTATACATTTTTATTTTTATCATCTTGACTCATTTTATGGTTTCTGCTTTTATCCCTTTCTCGATGTACCCAGAAATATATATACAACTCTTAGTTCTACTCTAAATTGGAAAAAAGAGCAAAGAATTATATGCCATCTTGTACAATTCCAAGTAAATTAATAAAATCTTACTCTTAAAAATGTCAAAGATTCCAATTTTAATTGTATTTGTTTCATTGAATGTATTGACAGGGGAATAAATAAATAAAAAATGTCACATTATTACATTGTACATCGTTTTTTCTAACAAACAAGGCTGGACATTTATCTTTCTTACTGGCACAGTGAGGAGGATGCTAACTTCTAGAGAAATGCAGCAAAGAGTTGCGTCTTGGGGTCCGCAGGTCACCATAACAACCACTAAACTATCTGCACAGTTGGGTGCCAGCGATAACAACGTTGTTCTACCATCACAAACGTAAATGGATTGTGATAAATTTCCTAAGCTGGAACTGTGTTTTAGTCGGCTAAGAGTAAATTAGAGGTTTTCAACAGCAACAAAAATGTCTTGGGTCTGGTGTGAAATAAAAAAATATGTTTTTTAGAACCTCATGCTTACGATTAAGCAAGGGCAAAGCAACATAGACTTTGAAGCAGGGAATTTTACACAAAAATCCTGCAGCCTCTAACCAATAGACTAAAAATGGGACTTTGAAGCGCTCAGTGATCCAAAACAGCTAGATCTACACAGGAAGGGTTCTAAATGTAGCTTCATTTGGGTGGCGGTGAGGAAAAAATTGAATGTTGCTGTGACGTCTTTGGTCTTTATATTTATTTACTCTTCCTTAAGAAAGCAAGAAAAAAAAATAAAAGAGGACAAAAATTACATTTTATTTTCTTATTCTGAAGTAAGATTAACACACAAAGCAAAAGGCACCCAGAGGAAAAAACCTAGACAGTAAACAATGTTTCGTTTAAAATAAAAGCTTACACACTGAAAATTTTAACATACTTTGATGAATCACACTTCTTTTGGCTATATTTGGACAAATTAAGTTGATGACTAAATAATGAGTGTTTAGTTTTTTTGGTCATATGTTCACATTTTTGCAGCTTTCCTAATTAGAGTCTGAGTCACAATTCCTGCAGCACTGTTAAACTCCACTACACTGAGACCAGTTAACATCAGAGCAACTGATGTAACGACAGTGGACACTCAACACTGAACACTAAATCCAGCAGAGGCATTTAGGTGGAAAACCATGACATAAACCCAGTTCAAATCGAGCAAGCTTCTTTCACGGGAGATTTAGAGAGATGGAAACCAGTCCAACTATCAGAACGGAGTCTGGGAGGCTGTGGTTGCTGCTGCACAAAAGGTTGACCAGAAACCGACTGGCTAATTTTGTCATTGTATGTTTGTTTTTTTTACTTCAGAAATGTTTATTGGACCGCTTTCAGTTTGCACAGAGAAAAATTAAGTTCTATTCGGAAATGTGTGCTTAGTGTTTAGATTTAAGTGATTCAGCAAAATATTAGTTGAATTCTGCACATTTAAATATTCTCTAAATCGTACCAGAGTTTTATGAACACACCAGATCAACTGCTGTAGTCTGTGATTAATAAGACTTTCCTAGTAGCTGTGGACACAGTGTAAGATCATCCTTTCTCTCTACAAACACAACACTTTTGTTTGCTTCTCAGCGATTGTTTGACGTTTTCCTTTTGCTTACATTTTTTAATCATCTAAGTCAACAGTAGTTTATTTAACCATAATGTACAGTCTACTTTGTTTATTTTTTAATGGCTATCTTTAAATTTGTCTTTATGTTTCAGTTTGCCTGTCATTTAGCTGCTCGTACACCTGAATATGTTCATCAGAGAACATAAATACTATTTTTAGAGCCGGCAAAGAGTTATGTTGTTTTTCCTTTCTTAAAAGGTGCAAAAGTACACATCTATTCAGACTTATTCAGTCTGCAGGACGTGATACTGGATTCTTCCCTCAATCTGTCTTAAAAGTGCGTCAGGCCTCCCTCTCCTTCATAAAACGTCATCTCTGAGTCATCACAGTCAGTTTGTGCCGTTATTAAGGTGTGTTGAAATCATCCAACTGATCCAGAATTGTCAGGGTAACATACTGTGAACCAAGCAATTCATTGCTGTACAACTCTTGGGTTTTAGAGTTGAGCATCAAGACATGATGTTTTTTAAAGTAGCAGAAAGCACATAAAATACAATTTAAAACAAAACACCCTGTTAATAATGGCCTGCTCAATAAAGTTCCTTCTAACTATTTATTTCCAAAAATCTGAAGCCAGACATTTAACTGAGCTAAAAATCTATGTGCAATTATTTAACTTTTCATTGGTTCTGCAGTCCCTTTGCAGTCCGGGGTCCAGTTCTCTCAGATGGGCTGGGATCTGCGGTTGTACTGACTGTTTGTGAATGCAGTTCTGTTGATGGTGCTCAGTGGGTTACTGGCCTCCTCATTAGGGTTCATGCTGCTGTCAGCTTGCTCCCCCGTGCCCCCAGCCTTTGGGCATCTGGTGGTTAGAAATATGCCACCGACCACCATCATGCCAAAGGAGATCCATCCAAGGTACAGAGCGGGTCCCCAGTCTCTCCTCAGTGGCACAGCGCCATCCAGTGGCTGGCTGGTGTGATGGCACGTCCAGGCTGTGGGAACCAGCATCAGGACTGCTGCAACAATGAAAAAACTCCCAGAAAACACCTTGATCTGGCCTCGCTTTGGGAACCACACCAAGCCCACTCCTCCAATCACTGCCGCGAAACCTCCGGCTCCAATAGCTGCCATGATGAGGGCCCTCCATGTGCGAAAGCTTCCGGAGAGAGACATCAGGGATTGGTAAAAAGTGCAATGGAGGCTGCCGTCGTGGGCTAGATCCCAGTGATCCCACTGTAGCCACACCCCGTCCCAGTAGGCAGGCAGGCTGGCTGTGGTGTTGTCCACGGTCCCGCTTACGTTCCACAGGGCCAGACAGCGTGTTAGAATGGCAGCCAGCCACCCTGTAGCAGCCACACCGAGCGCAACGATTTCGAACTGCCTCTTCATGACTCCTACCTTGTCCTCCTCCCCTCTGCTGCTCGCCCAGCTCCCAAACCAAAAACAGCTGGCAGTAAGGTCCAGTAGGACAGGGCGGGGTCCTATTTTAATGTTCACATGTGAAGCACAAACGCCGCTCTCTGTTTTGCATGTCTGTTCAGAGAGGAGGGGAACCAGTTCTTTGGCATTCCTGGCACTGGCTTGGCTGTAGCTGGGTGGAGGGAAATCCCTCTGTTTTCTCTGCCATGGTTTCAAAACAATCCATTTATCCTAGTTCTGCAGACAGGGTTGAGAAAACAAAGCTTCCTCTGTGCTTTGACTTTTCTGCCACTGGGCCCTTACTGTGAGGGGAAGCCAGATTTAATGCATGTGAAGCTAAATTCAGGAAGCAAGCCTGTTTCAGCTGTGAGTTTGATAGCTGTGAACACAGACGCTGGATTGCTTTTCAGGCACAGGTTCAAACTTGTTTTGGTATTCATAATTTCCCAGAGTGGATTATTCATCCGTTAGCCTCTTGGCTCTAAAAGGAAACTTCTGGAGATTAAATCAAATAAGACACAAAAGTTGTTCAGTTTTTTTTAATTTCTGCTACTAAAATAATTCAACAAACAGGAAAAAAAATTTAAAATCATGTTTACGTGATACACTTTGATGACGAGCACCTGAAAAGTAGGCTAATACAAAAATTGTATATCTGTTATTTGTATATCTAGTGTATGCCAAAAACAGATAGATAACTACCTAACTATCTGAAAATTGTAAAGTCTAGTTTTCTGACAAAAAGAAAAAAAAGAAACAATTTCCACCTGTTAAAACAGAAAAACATTTGCATACAAAATACGTGCATTATCGTCAACGGAACCTAAGATGGTTGCATGACTGTGAGTAACTGTAGACTTTTGCATGACTGTGAGTAACTGTAGACTGTAAAAACATTCCATAAAACTAGAAAAAATATGTTGTGTACTTTGTTTTAGACATCATCTAAATTTGAACAGTTAGCTTTATTAGGTAACAGGCCAATTTAGGAAATGTGATTATATGTGCTCATTGCAGCATACAAGTTATTGCTAAAGGATATTTCATCATTTGGCAAGTAATTGGATCCAACACCATCAGCAACATCAAATAAAGTTGCTTCTACTGTAGTTTTCCTTCCAGTCGCTCTTATAGAGAAACAAAGACAACAACCCATACAAAAACCAAATGAGTCATTTACTTGTTTTTCATTCTGTCTGCACTAAAAAGCATTTAAATGAGCTTCATAGGCAGCAGTGCTAATTCTTGACTCGATATGTTACTTGTTTCTACTTCCTTCGCTACATGCAAAGTCAATGGAACAGGTTCACATATATACAGAGATATTTTGGAAATCTTACAATGAAGTACTGACTTAATGATTTTCCCTTTAAACATGTTACACTACCATCTATAGGAAAAATGCATATGGAAAGAGCGTTGTCTCGTACATTTCTAGCTCAGAAGACTTTTGAAGGGACCTGTCGATGCTGGGCTGGACAGGACATGGAGAGTATGCTGAGGGGGGCGGGGGCGAAATTGCTGGGCTTGGAACCTTTCGATAAATCCTTGCAATTCTAGTTGGGGACTACGTAAAGGTCAACAGGTTTTTAGGTTGCATCTTACTGTCTGGGGTCTATTTTCATACATAGTTCTTGATGGCATAGCTGCTTCTTGTTGGAGTCTTGGCCAACATGTATACAGCAGAAGGGAATCTAGCTCTTTCTGGAGGACAGGTCATACAAAGAATTGCCCCTCCACAGAGGAGCAGCCCAGATGTCACAAATCCTATGTAGATAGCTGCTCCAAGCTCTCTTTTCAGCACCTCTGGGACTCGGGGGTTGTGAAAATCTGTTATAATATTGTTGGCGGTCCAAGCAACTGCAACAATTGTGGTGAGGGCTGACAGGCAGAAGATGACCCCAGAACTGAGCACCACCCGAGCTTTGATGCGGGGGTGGCCGAGGCAGTTGGTGCATCGAGCTCCCAGGACAAATATGAGAAACCCCAAGCATCCCAACACCAGACTGATGCAAATGAGCCCACGCGCTGCCTGAAGATCTGGTGACAGGTCCAGCAGGGCATCGTAGAGCTTGCACTGCATCTGACCGGTGTACTCGCTGACGCATGTCATCCACAAACCCTCCCAGAACACCTGCATCACCACCAGATGGG
Source organism: Orestias chungarensis (assembly GCA_032876305.1). Lineage (NCBI taxonomy): Eukaryota > Metazoa > Chordata > Actinopteri > Cyprinodontiformes > Cyprinodontidae > Orestias > Orestias chungarensis. Next base: position 1,324,556 of record JAVLVB010000546.1, read on the forward strand.
TGCCAATGAACGCCGTGACCTTCCACATGGGCAGCCCGCAGATCAACATGGTGCCAGCGACGCCCATCATGGACAGGGTGACGCCCAGCTCCTGCAGAGCCATGAGAAACTGGAAGCTTCCACCCTATAAACACAGAAAAACAACTCTCAAGTCTCCATTCGGAAATGGCACAGGGACTATTTTGTCACATTTTAACTGCCTGCTTTCAGAAATCTCGTAGGACTGAGAAATATTTTCTTTTTTTTTATGCTAAAAAACCCCCCCTGATTTATTTATCAGGAAACCATTTTTAAGTTCACATAACAGCTAAGACAAGGCAAAAGTAGTAGTAGTTTCAGAAAACCACTAGGTGACAATGTTGGACAACAAAGGGAGGAGATGAAAAAGAAAGCTTGTAAGGTTGGTAATAGGGAGGGATGATGCACATATAACCTAATTTGTACGATATCCTCAAGTAACTGAGATGTCTGAAGTTGAATGACAACTTTGTTTCTGAAAAACATCTCTCACACAATTTTTGTGGACTCTTCCTTACGTTTTTTTTATGATAGTTGTACAGACCTGCTGGCAAAATTAGCTTTTTGTTGTCTTTCTCTTACTAAAATGTTATTTTTTATTTTTATTTTTATTTTTTCCAACTTTGTGCGATAGCAAGATAAAGATAAACATGTATGTGTTGTTCTGCCTGTTGACATGGTGGTGTGCTAACCAACAAACTTCTGTGCCTGACCTGAATAAAATGTGCTGTTCTCTTCCCCGTTTTAGAAAGTTTCTCTTTGTCACACCATGTTCATAACACAGAAAGACTGAAAGGACATAGAAATTCAAAGAGACACTGATCAAGACAAAACAGTAAACTAGGAGTTACAGAAAGTTTTTTTACAATTATTTAAAGTTTGACCAAAATTGGGAAATTAGTGATTGAATTTAAAATAATTTCTTTATGTGACCGTTAAACAATGCACCAAAATTAATCATTATCATTTGATTATAAGGGTTTTCATCCATGTTAAACAGCAAGGTGAAGAACTATTGATTAAAGACAATTAATATAGTTTAGTAATCTAAGAATAAAAACAAAAATGTAAATTAAAAACTGTTTCTGTTTTCGTTACTGTAATGGCTGTGTAGAACAGGGAAGGGCTTTTTTGAACTAACCCTTCAAATGTGTCTTACACTACTCCTGCTATTACTGCACTGTAACATGATTCTTTTTTTCTTAGCTTGTGACTGAATGGGGAAAAAAGGCCATCCTTTCATGCTGGAGCAGCTCCGAAATCTAATCAAAAACCTGTTTGAAAGAAGGGTCTTTCTTACTTTAAAGTCTTATTGGTATTGGTTTTATTTATTTTCATTTATGTGAATGCGAGACACTGAGCAATTCATGTTTCACCAAGCAATCCACGGCATTGTGATTCCCTGAGTCACTGCTTTTGTTTTTGGGATTTTGATCTGGTACTAACAGGTCCTTACAGGTTTACACTGTGTCTGGTTCAAATAACACTTCCTGCAGGTTTTAAAAGCAAGCAAACAAATGGGTTCATGGGCAAATCGTACAATCCAAGGTCTTTTAATGAAAGAGAATACAAAAGAAGGCATAGCTCCCTTAAAAGACATTTATGTACAGTTGAAATCAGATTTTTCCTGACAAATACAAATATACAAAGTAACTGTAAACTAAACTTAAATCATATGTATGTTTTAAAGCCAAAAGTAACAGTCCCAGAGAGAAATGGTCTCATTTAAATGTGATTGGCAAAGATAGACAAAGTGGCAATTTTCTTCATTTCAGGTAGAATATGAGGCTTGTTTCTTTATGATTATTGTAAGGCAAAACTTTCAAATTCCATTTTTTTTCAGATATATGTCTTTGTTAGTGAAGACGACCGGCGTGACTCCCCTTTGCTGTTTCCTCCTGATCTGTTCAAGAGGTACTTCACTGGGAGGGCATTTTCCTCCTTTGGAGGGCAGCTTGTGCACAGAAGCCCCCCTCCCAGGATCAATAAAACTGCAGCACCCCAACCGATGTACAGAGATGCCCCAATCTCCCTTTTCTGAGAATCCAGAACCAGAGGGTTGTAGAAATCCTGTATGATCATGCTGGCAGTCCAGGAGGTGGGAATAAGGCACAATATTCCGCTGATGATCAGAATGGCCCCTGCTGCCACCAAGGCCTTAGCCTTGACCTTCTCCTCTGGAATAAAGTTTGTGCACTTTCCCCCAACGAAAGCAATCAAGAGTCCTACAATGCCGACTACGATGGAAACCACCACCAGCGCTCGGGCTCCCTGAAGGTCATTGCTCAAAGCCAGCATGGAGTCGTACACCTTGCACTGCATCTGGCCCGTGCTCTCTACCACGCAGTTCATCCAGATGCCCTCCCACATGGTCTGCGAAGTCACTATGTTGTTGCCGATGAAAGCAGTGACCCGCCACATGGGAGCAGCGCAGGCGATGATCACCCCGATCCACCCCAAGAGAGCCAAGATGCAGCTGACCATTTGCAGCCCCATGGAAGCCATCGCTGTGCGTCTCTGACAGAATACCGAGAGCCGCTCTGGCGTTTGTGTGCATCGGAAACAGCAGAAGAATGGTAGGTGTGGGGGCCGAGCTGTTAAGGAAACTCTAGAAGGGCTGAAAAATGATTCTACCCCTACAGGTGTTTTTGTGTGTAAGGATAATAAAGGTTGGGGTTTCTAAACCTTTTCTGAGAATTAATCGGCCATATATTTGAATGAGGTCTTCCTAGAACACTGCTACCAGGTATATGTGCTGCAGGAAACGTGTCATCCCACAATTGTTTGCAGTTTGTCTTGTGTGTGTCTGGCCTAATGCGCAAAGAGTATCACCAAAATAAAGCTGTAAAACTAAAAACAAACGAGAATGTAAATATTCTATAATTTGAAATCGCACACAATTTAGAGCCTACGTGCATAGGGAGAGCATGTTGATTCCATACAGAGACATCCCAGGCCCGGAGGTAAACGTTGAACCTCATTGCTACACGGCAACAGTACTACCAACCGAAGCATTAAAAAACATTGGAATACGCCATGAGTTTCAACTTTAACGTGATAATTATTATATAATAACAAACATTGTTCACAGTTTGGATTCAGTATGATTTAAGCAAAATAAAGGTCAGACCTGAATGAAAAAATGTATTCACATTTTTACTAACCTCTTAATAGGTCTGGATTGGGATTATTTGGAGGTTTAGCAAATTACAGTTTAGCAAGAAGTGAAAGAGCGCTTCAACAACAGTAACGCAAAATCCACAAGAAAATCTGGAAACAAGCTGAAGTCATACTGTATCACCTAACACATCTTCATGGCAGCCGTGGTGATCTGGAAAGTGTGGAAAATCATTTGATATTACTAAAGGAAACTTCAATGTTTCACAAAACTTAAAACAATAAATCTCCTCATGTAATTTAGTGTTTTCTCTTACTATTTACTTAGATTTACTGCTTTAAAAATAGGCAGAATCAACTAAAAAACTGTGGAAACATGCAAGATAAGTGGGTCTGGAATTACACAAAGGTTTAGCTGCTACACTGGAAATAACTTATTTTTTTCTTTTCTTTTCCTTTTTTTTTTTAAAACAAATTTACAAGGAATGTAAATACTTTTAAAATAGCGTTTTAAAAAATTTGAGGTTCTTGTTGAATGAAAATAATTTCACATCTAAATCTGCAATTAGAAGGAATAAGAAATGGGCTAAAATGTAACTGAAGCAGTATCAAAAACATAAGATATGGATGGATTTCTTTGACTCTTCTGCTATTCTCAATTCTTTTCTAATCACAATCATTACTCTAAAATATTACTGACTGTTGTTTAGGTTTTGTTTGTCATATCTCAAAAAGCTTTTTGTATTTTTGAAATATATCATTTAGCAAAACAATAAAACAACTTGTTTTGCATTTCATGATATTATATATATATTTATATATATATATATATATACATATATACATATATATAAATATATATATATATATATATATATATATATATATATATATATATATATATATATATATATATATATATATAT
>JAVLVB010000546.1:1330268-1346352 GCA_032876305.1 Orestias chungarensis
TTTACCTTCTTTTGCTTTTTTAGGTACCTAATGGCCTTGGTCCACATTGTGTGTGCAAATATTTGCACCCTTACTCCACCTAAGGGAAGGAGTTCCCTTAGGTCAGACAACCAGATCACTCTTTTTCTGTGTTGGCCCCAAAGCTGTGGAACAAGCTTCTTTTGAATTTTTAAGTCTTGTTTGAAGACATATTTTTATTATTTGGCTTTTACCTGAAAGTAAGACTAACATTGATTGTGTGTATGTGTGTGTGTATGAGTGTTTTTGTACGTTTTTAGTGTTCTATGGTCCAATTTTGAGCCACAGTTATTGTCCTGTGTTTTAATTAATGTGCAGCACTTTGGTCAATCATGTGTTGTTTTAAAGCGCTACATACACCTGATGGTATGGTACAATTTTACAATGCAAATTGTTTACATTGATTATTAATGTTTAGGCAAGGCAAGGCAAGTTTATTTGTATTGCACATTTTCGTGTACAAGACAATTCAAAGTGCTTCACATAGGAAAAAAGATCAGAAAATGAAACAATAAAATCAGCTTTAAATTTAAAAGAAATAAAATAAAAATAAAAATAAAATAATAATAATAGTAATAATATTCTCAGTTGCTATATGCACAGTTAAATAAGGAATTAAACAATAGCAGAGTTGAAACCTGTCTCACCTCTTCAGGAAGACTGTTCCAGATTTTAGGAGCATAAAACTGGAATGAAGCCTCCCCTTGTTTGGTCCTGACTCTGGGCATCAGCAGGAGGCCACTACCTGAGGTTCTCAGTATCCTGGCTGGTTCATATGGCTCTAACATGTCAGATATGTACTTTGGGGTTAAACCATGAAGAGACTTGTACACAAGCATGGCTGTTTTAAAGTCTATTCTTTGAGTGACAGGAAGCCAGTGCAGAGACTTGAGCACTGGACTAATGTGGTCACATTTCCTGGTATTGGTCAGAACTCGAGCAGCAGCATTCTGGATGTTCTGAAGCTGTCTTAAGGCCAGTTTAGAAAGCCCAGTGAGCAGGCCGTTACAGTAGTCTAACCTGCTAGAGATAAAAGCATGGATAAGTCTTTCTAGGTCTGGTTTAGAGACTATTTCTCTGATTCTGGCAATGTTTTTAAGATGGTAAAAGGCTGCTGATGTTACTGATTTAATGTGGCTGTTGAAATTCAGGTCAGAATCGAGGATTACCCCAAGATATTTGACCTGATGTTTAGGTTCCAGAGAGAACGTCAGAAGGTAACTGATGACACTTTGTCTTTGTTTCTGTGGGCCACAGACAATGATTTCAGTTTTGTCTGAGTTTAACTGGAGGAAGTTGTTCTGCATCCACAGACTGATTTGTTCAATACAGTGACACAATAAATCAACAGGCCCATGTTCTCCTGCTGTCAGCGACACGTAGATCTGAGTGTCATCAGCATAGTTGTGGTAGGACACATCATGGCTCCATATTAGCTGGCCCAATGGAAGCATGTACAGATTGAATAAAAGGGGTCCCAGGATCGACCCCTGGGGAACCCACAGGTTACACCCATTCGGTCAGAGACGCAGTTCCCAATTTGAACAAAGTAACACCTGTCCTCAAGGTAGGACTTGAACCAGTTTAGAGCCATACCAGTGATTCCCATCCAGTCTTTTAACCTCTGTAATAAAATCACATGGTTAACTGTAACAAAGGCGGTGGTCAGGTCCAGCAGAACTAGGACAGAGACTTTGCCTGTATCTGAGTTTAGGCGGATGTTGTTTGTCACCTTGATCAGAGCTGTCTCAGTGCTGTGGTGGGGCCTAAAGGCTTTTAGGCTTTTTTATCCCTTGTTCAAACCAATTTGATTTATTGGAAGAGATTATATATCAAATAGCAACTAGAACTTAAAACAGAAGATTAAAGAAAGCTACAATGTGTTGTTTAATTTCAAATCATATTCAAATTGTCTCGATAGTGGGTATGTATTAATTTCTGTACATAACCAGGTTTCATGCACCTTAAAAGAAACCGAACCCGTAGAATAATTAAACAGTTAAGGTTCAAATTAACCATACTACTGGTGGAAATATGTTGGTCTGAGTTTTGTTTGGGCACAGTTTGGTTTCACTTCAAAAGTACTTCATATACGTCATTACAGTATGTATTACAGAGTGGTAAAATATGTACATGAATAAAAACAAAGTGCTCCTTTTTGTTACTGATCCCACAAATAAAATGTCTTACTTTTGCTCAATTAAATTCAAGTTTCACTTTTTGTCACAAGTTTAAACTTATATTGGACACATTTGTACTGAGTGACAATTAGTCACTGTACAGTTCAGATCTCTGAAACATCACCATAAGATTCTTCATAAGGATTGTAACTTAGTTTCGACATCCAACCATTTGAATTTCATTCTCTGTGTAAATGCCGGGGGGTTTGAATTTTCTCCTTTTGTTTGTAAAATGAACACACAACTTAAAAGGCTCTGATAGTGGAATGATCTGTAGAACTGGTTTAACTGGTGTTCACACAGCCTGACTAGTTTGAGCAGTAGCATGTTTGTTATACTTTTACTGCAGTGAAACAGTTCCTCCTTGGACTTTTATGAAGACTTCCTCCAAAAAAGCGTCCCCTTTTTATAAATATTTCTTCATGTTTTAAATGGATCAAATTTCTTAGCCTTAAGTATTATGATAATTATTTATTATTTTTATTTATTTGTTCTTACCAATCTATTAAGGTGTGCATGTAAAACCAAAAAAAAGAAGAATATATGATCAGGAAATACTCTTTTACAACAATATAGTATGTACATTTTTATTATAAATGTATGAGATTGAAAAAAAATCCAGTAAATAATGTTGCTACAAAGCAATTATCACATGTAAAATATGTTACAATAAAGTCACAACACATCACCGATAGCTTCTACAAAATCAATCAGAACTCATAATCACCGCTGCCTTTTGGCAAACACTAGGCTTCACATTCAGATAAAAAGTAATTCCAACACATGACCCGACTTATTCTTACAGCAAATGTAACTACTGGAAGACGTTAGGTCCGTAACTCACAACACATGTTTGAACCCTTCTTTCGTAATACAGTCTCTGCAATTCTGCAGGTTAGGATTCTCTGATTGTTTTGAAGACTCCATCCTCTCGGTCTGTCAATCACTCTCAGAAACTCAGATAGAAAGTAGTTTGTTTTAAAAAACGTGAATAATTTACAGTCTCTCAGTGGAATGCGGCTTTCAGACATAGGCTCGGCTACTGACTACCGATTTAGCAACAGATCTGGGTGCGCTGTACCTCATTGGATACTCTGGGACATCATTTTTTGGTGGACAAGAGCTGCACAGGAGGCCACCTCCCAGGATAAGAAGCGCAGCTGTGCCCCAGCCGATGTAAAGCGCGGCCCCCAACTCTCTCTTCTGAGGGTTGGTCAAAACGGGATTGTAGAAGTCCATGACAATTGTGTTGGCAGACCAGCACACAGGGACAAGGACAAGAACTCCAGCGCAGATGAAGACCACCCCAGCTGCGATGGCCACCCTGACCTTGGCACGTGGCTCGTCCACAAAGTTGGTGCACTTTCCTCCAGCGACAGCCAGGATGACTCCCAAAGCACTCACGATGATGGAGACAACTACCAGAGCCCTGGCAGCCTGGAGGTCCTGAGGCAGGGCCAGCAGCGAGTCATAGATCTTGCACTGCATCTGGCCTGTGCTCTGCATCACACAGTTCATCCATAAGCCTTCCCAGATAATCTGCGCCGTCACAATGTTGGCTCCAATGAAGGCCGTCACCTTCCACATCGGCAAGGCACAGGTGACGATGGTCCCTATAAACCCAATGGTGGCAAGGACAAAGCCCAGCATCTGTCGTCCCATTGACACCATGACGAAGTCTGAGTTGGAGCTGAACTAAGCAGAGAAGAAAAATGTGCAGATAAGTCGGCTGGTTGTAGAGCTTAATGAAAACTGTTTCAAACACCAGTCGGCTATAAAGAGGTCTGACTCAAAGGTGGAGCCAGACCAACTTAACCTCGTCTGAAACCAGTTGGTATCGTGTTTTACTTGTCTGACTAGATTCTTTGGATTATCTTTGTGGGGATGGAGGGAAGTTTCGACGAGATGGACAAAGGCCCTGCTTGACTGCATGCAAATGACGATCAACATTCCTTTGTCAAACAACAGCCAAAGACGCTGATTGGGTCGGGTACTGGGGCGTCTTATCCAGAAACTAAGTCCAGGGTTTTAAAAAAAACACACACTATCCTATGTGACAGTTTCACCGGATGTGAAAACCATTCTTTCTTTCGATTTTGGGAGTCTTTTTCTGGTTTTACCATTTATCGTTTTTGCTTGAACAGCTGAAAAAAATACCATATTCAGTCAACAGGTAGAAGCAATTAAATCCCACAGAAAGCCAGTAACGTACAATGGGTATCATCGTGGTTATGAAACATATGTTGTTCTGATTTTATTAATATCATGCATGGCATATTTAACATGGAATGATATTATGCCCAATAAAAACAAAAAGGCTGGTTGATGGTAAATAAAAATAGTAAATGAAAGTTAAATGTAATTTTAAAGTTATATAGTTTCATCTCTTTTATATTTACAATTTATGAATAGTTAAGACTTTTTAGGAGAATATATAGATATATGTATTCTCCTATATTCTCCAATTTATGAATAGTTAACACTTTGTAGCAGAATATATATATATATATTTATGTATATATATATATATATATATATATATATGTAAGTAAGTAAGTATTAAATTATATATATATATTTAATGGTAGATAAAAATATCAATAAATTATGTTTGTAATATTTGTGATCCTTTTGAGCACAAATGTAAGATTTCCTTTGTCTTCTTCTTATTAAGATGATTATTATTATTATTATTATTAGAGAAAATGACTCCAAAAACAGGTACAGTAAAAACACTCAATAATTTTATTACAGTATGTTTTAAGAAAACCACGAATCAAAGCAACTCTGAATATCTGCTATGGTTTCATAAATATAAATACATCTACAGTTGCTTCCTTATGAAAACTGACACGTTATTAGTTACGCAAGTGATAAGCAACAACATTCCTCCTTTCGGAATCACTTCATAACAAAAAAAAAAAGAACTAACAAGAAGTAGTTTTACATCTCGCTTGGTCGGATTACATAAACCTTCAAAATGTACGGTATTTGTTTTGATACAGTTTTATCATACAATGTTCATTCATTAAGCCATGGTAAAAAAGTTTTAGTCTTTGAGCTCTCTGTACTTTTAGTTTTACATATATTGCCGCATAGAGTATGTGGTTGGAGCTGCGTAAGGTTTAGTTGGTGCATATGTTCCAGAGTAGGTCCCGGTGTACGGCTGGCTGGGTGGAGGAGCATACATTGGGCCGTATGCCGCTGTGTTTGCCGGTGCGTATGGGTACATCTGTGCTCTGTAAGCTGGATATGCTGGCTGACTGGGAGGACATGATGTGGCCATGATGATCCCACCGATCAGAAGCAATATAGTTGAAGACCAACCGATGTAAATCGAAGCTCCAATTTCTCTCTTTTGTGTCTCGATGGTCAAGAGACTCTGGAAGTCCGAGACGCTGATGGCCGCAGACCAGCAGACGGGGATAAGGACTAGGATTCCGGACAGAATGATAAGGCAGCCACCGATGATCACTACATTGGCGTTGTTAGCTTCTGTCTTTAGACAGCTGGTGCACTTGGTCCCAATAAATGTGATCATGAAGCCGATGAAGCCAACGATCAGGCAGATGATGACCAGTGCTCGGGCGGCCTGCAGATCCTGCGACAGCCTCATCACAGACTCATTGAGCTTACACTGCATTTGTCCCGTACTCTGCATCACACAGTTCATCCACAGTCCATCCCACACGATCTGACCTGTCACAATGTTGGCTCCGATGTAAGACGTCACTCTCCACATGGGGACACCACAGCACACAGCGGCCAAGACCAGGCCAGCGAAGCTTATGACCTGGCCCACCACTTCCTTTGCAACCCTCCCCATGGTGAAGAGGCTTATTCCCCGGCAGGAGAGAGTAGTTTCTCAGCGCTGCAGGTATGATTCCCCGTCGGAGTGACACAGCTCTCTCATCAAGTGTTTGTCGCAAAATGTGAAGGAGGAGGTGCTGTCCTGTTGTCAGGTGAGTTCCTCTGGACAAACAGGATTCCTTCTCTTGCAGGCAGAGGAGTGGCAGCTACTTTAAACAAAGCCTCTACTGGGCTTTTGAAAAGCATATTTGAAGAATCTGATTAGTAGCAATGGCCTTTTATTAGTGACCGTTAAAACCACGAATTGTCTTCAGAAGCTTTAAAGTTAGCTTAAAAGTGGAAAATCAATAAACAGCCGCAAATTGCCCTAAGAAAGAACTGAATTAGTCAAACACCATCAAACAACATTAAACAAAAGGGTTATTGTAAGTACTCTGTCACATCATCTAATTCAGACAGTATTTGATCACCTGTTTCATCAGATTTTGAAATGTCTAAGCCTTTGAACAGTAAATTTTTAAGCACTCATTGATTTTTTCTAAAGTCTGAAATAAAACTTCAGTTTTTCAAGATTATTTGTCTCTACTATTTATTCAGTGATCATTAAATTTGAAGTGTCAAAATCCAAAGATAACATTTCAAAGGAAAAACATTCAGATGCCCAAACTCAACAAGCTAAATTTGTTGGTTAAAATTTGTTGTTCCCTTTTAGGTCAATTCAGGATTACATCGAACCACGAAGCTGAAGTGTGCGACTTACTCTAGCTTCCGATTCAGGAAAGGTCTTTCAGTTTATTTCAGATTTTAAAAACTCACATTTGTTAATTCAGTGCTTCAAATTTCATTGTTCACAGGCTTATACATTTCCAAATCTGATGGAACAGATTTACTTCCATACATTTTATGTAATAAATCTTTGACTAGCATATTGGCGCTATAATCACAAAAATCCTCAGTATTTCTCACAACAAATTATTTTATAATGTTTTAACTTGATCAGATTATATTTGAAGCCAGGTAGGTACACATATTGAGATCAAACCAAATGTTGTTAAATACTTGAATAATAAAAGCTATATTTCTTCAGCTTAGCCATCTTTGAAATGATAGGATTTGGGTCCAAAAATATGAATACTCCTTTACAGGCCTCTTAAAATGTTTTGGTGAAATTCAGGCAAATAATTTATGCAGAACTGTAACATTTTTTTCTTTTTGTAGCAAAACACCTACACAGCATGATGCTGCAATCCACATACTTCACAGCTGAAAAAGCTTGCAAGCTTCTCCCTTTTTTTATGACACAATAGATGATAATAGTCATGAAACAATAATATTTTGTATGACTATGTATAATCCATCACTGCCTTCAACCTAATTTGACAGAAAAATGCCTCCTTCCATAGAATTTATTTCATTTGTCTTAAAATGAATGCCATAGTTGTTGTCTACTTTTAGAAGCATCTGTAATAACTTTTATTGTTGTAGAGGCAGACTGTCAACATGTAGTAACATTGTATAAAAAATAGCGATAAAATCTGCTCACCTTCCTTTAAGTGTTTTTTTAATAGCTGCTGTTTTTAGACCTATGCCCAAATAGTGTTATCCTGGTGCAACACAGGTTTTCGGTGTAGCAGTTTTCCTACTCGTAACTAACAGAAGATCTTTTAACGTTAATATACGGAATGGTCGATGACTTACTTCAATTTTTACCCACCCTAATCTCATGCTTCCACTTCCTCATTTTTCCTCAGAATACGAGGGGGGAAAAATACAAGACTGTTCTGAAAATCAGCATTTATTGTCCAATTTTACAGTTTTTTTTTTCAATCATGTAACCACAAAGGTTTTGTTTTTAATTGTATTTTTATTTTTATAGATAACCAATAACCAGTCGGTAAGTACTTCTACAGAGCTCTCTGTTTAAAAGATGAATAAGATTAATAAAGTAGAGGAAATATGAAGGTTTAAAAACAACAACAACATAAGTTTACATTTACAGTGTACATAAGGGAACACAGCAGAGTATTTCGTTTTGGTTACACCGAATATTGGTTAACTGAAAGTTTAACAAATTAAATCTACATATCAACACAATCTAAATGTAGAACATTTAAGGAATACATTATATAGCATAAAAAAACCTTTCTTTACAGTTTAAGGCACATGAAAGGTAGGTGTCCAGTTATTCAACTACTAAATATTTTACTGTTCTTCTATAAATTATTTTTATTTCAGGATATACATGTAACCAAATTTTAAGCTTACTGATACCAGGCAGAAATACTATTTTTAGTCCTATGAAGAATCCGATAAACCTTAACTTAAAATGTGCAAATTATTCAGCATTCCTTAAATAAGGTTTTTGTACTCTTCTTCTCGATGTGCCAGTAAACACTAAATTAAATGATTTATTGTTTTTGGCTGGTGAAACATTTACATCAAGTAAGCCAGGTGATTGATGCGGTAAAACAAATACTATTCCATTTAAAATTTAAAATTTTAGAGTTTCTTTTAGGAATACTTTTATTTTTTGAAGACTTTTTTTCTAATTTGCTTGCAAAACAAAAGCAGCTGTTAATATTTAATACAGATACATTAGTGATGTCTACATTCATCAGACAACTTTAAGACTCTGTAAAAAGCGTTCTAAACTGCAAATTCCTTAAACCTGTTGCCTGCAAAACAGCTTTGATTTAATCTCGCCTGTAAGAAAATCTCAACAAGCACTCCGCATGTAATTATATTTGCCCACCTTCATGTTGAGCATTATCGTAAATTAAGAGCTGACACGTTCGCTCGTTCCCTTAACTTCGTATTCATTTTTTATGTGTCCGATTTTTTTTGGCCTCTGGTTTTACTTCCGAAATAGAAAAACGAATGAACGCAAAAGTATACGGACCATGGACCTTTATTATGCCTCAATACAAAAAAAAATAACTAGTAGATTTGAATACATTAAACTTATCAAATGTATCGCATGAAAGAGCATTTATTATAGATAAATTACATATATTCAAAGCTGTGGGTGGAATTATTGACCTACCTTGCCCCATTCCCTTTACATATTTATCAATTTTCTTTAAGTGTTTCGAATTTGGTGAGACAACTGCAAATCCAAATTCATGGTTCTTTGTGGAGGGTGTTGAGCAAAAAAACAGTATTAAGCTGCTGACTATCCATTATTTTCAAAGTCAAACTAAAAGGTTGTTTGTTAGAATAACGTGAGTAAAATTGGGGAAGTGGCCAGATAGAAAGTGATTGTGTCTCAAGAGAGAAAGTGTCTATGTCTGCCTTGTGTTTCCAAAACTTTTAAAACGTATTATGCTTCTAAAGCAAAAATTACAACTACGATATGAGTTTGTAGACAACATTGGTTAAATGTTGATAACGTATGAAGAATAATCTCACCAACCTTTTATTTAACTACAGACACAAAATGAGGCATGTTAATGCTTTGAGGACATTTTGAGGCCTTAAAAAAAACAACTATTTAAAGCATCTCATGGGAAACATTAGAATCACATTTCTTTTGTGTGTAAGAAAATCCAATCTGTAACAAACTGTGACCCTTTGACCTCCCTTTTAAAATAAGAATAGGACAGTTGAAATATTATTCTATTTATGACTTTTTCTGTGTTAGGTAATCCAACTTCAACAAAATATATTGTCGTACCTTTTAAATCTAACAAAAAATAAAGACAGAAGAGTTTCAAATAGATACTAATTCATCAAACAGGAGCGACACTTTTAATACTTTAATCTCCAACGTCTTTGCCAGATACCGAAACATATTTGGCAGCTTTTTTCACGCGGTGCCATCGTACTTCTCCCGATCAGAACACTACATGGAAAAGTATTTTCGCATTTCTTCTGTGAAACTACACTTTCATTTTGGCATTTTTTATGCAATGCTGCCTAGCCCATAAAGGAGCCTCTCACGGAACAAAGTGCCATAGTATTCTGTACAAAGCATCAGTCAATTTAAGTACACACCTAATGGTTCAATGAAAAAAAGGAAAATCAGTCATTTCCATGAATAAAAAAAACAAAACAGTCAAAGACACATTTGACTGAATCCTGAAAGGTGGCATGTCCACACAAAAGATGCATCCTAAGCAAACTAGATTTCAAATAAAGTTAAGTACTGACAAGACGGCCTTCTCAGAAGTGAGAAAGGTCCAAATTTAAAATAGAAGGTAAAGGAATTCCCAAGTGTTCTCCGTAAAATTGCTGTTCTAAATTGTTATTTTGTTAAGGTTTTATCATATAAAGTAGTAGGAGTAGGAAAATAAGTCCCATTTACAGTTACCAACACTAATGGCGAATATATTGTACGGTTTAAACATAAAGCTATAACGCTTGATTTAGTTGGACAAAAAAAGGGGATTAGTATGATTGTATTTTAGTAGAAGCCTGTTTTATTTGAATATATCAAATCAACAGTATTGCATGAAACTGCATTTATTATAGATGAATTACAACTATTCAAAGCTTGGATAGAATTATAAACCTATCTTGCCACATTCCCTCTACATATTTATAATTTTTCTGTTATCATTTCGAATTTGGTGAGACAACCACAAATTCCAAGTTATGCTCCTTTGTGGAGAGGGTTGAGTAAAAAAACAGAAGTAAGCTGCTGACTATCCATTATTTTCAAAGTCAAACTTAAAATAAACATTGTTTGTTATAATAATGTGACTAAAACTGGGGAAGTGGCTACTGTGGATTATGGAAAGGGATTATGTTTCAAGACAGAAAGTGTCTTTGTCTGTATTGTGTTTCCAAAACTTTAAAACCCTTTATGCTTGTAAAGGTTAAATTATAACTAGGATATGAGTTTGTAGACAACCTGGTTTATTTAACTGGAAAGACAATGTGAGGCATGTAAATGGTTTTAGAACATTTCGAGGCCTACTTTATTTACAATTTAAAATATTGTATAGGAAACATTGGAATCGCAATTACAAATATGGATCTTTCTTAACACACACAAAAAAAATACCGTTTTTTGAAAAACGATCATCTTTAGCTGTAAATTAGAGGATAAAAAAGACATGTAATGAAAACATGTAATTCTCAAGCTTAAGTACAGTCATTAAATAAATTGAATATAACTAAGAACTTCTCTTCTTTGTTGCAGAAACTGAATTCATTTACTAACATTTATTGTATAGAATAACTATACCAGACAGATGCTTTCTGTATTAGGTTCTAATATATTGAACAGGACCGCAGAAAAGTCTGCATAGAAAACTGTTATACTGGCCCTTTAAGAGGCAGAGCCTTAAGTGTAACAGCATAGGGGCTAGTAAGGGAAGAGATGACAAAGAGAGATGCTTTCAAGTGTCACAGTAAAATTTTGGTTTTACTTGCTGTTTACAGATTCATGGCTATCTCATTTTGATATGTGTGAGTGGAATACATGTAAGTAATTTAAAAAAATCAAGAATGTAGTTTATTTTGGGAATTATGCCTGATTTTACTCTTAATTGATATCACGCCTGTTAATGTACATATTTATGCAGCACAATAGTTCTTAAAGTTATTAACAGTATGTTTAGAAACACAAATATTCCGGTCATTAGAAATTTAATTGTTGTATTTATTTGGGGGTTATGTAGATACTGATATTGTAATATTATTTATTTGTTGTAGAACCACACAGTTCCTACGTGAATAATAAACAGTAACTTCAAGTTCATTAAACAACACTGGAGGACCACCAGAGGTGATTTGATTGTTCCAATCAGCGGAGTACATTCCTTATGTTTTAATCACAGCATGCTGGAGAACGCTGTGGGTCTGCTATTGTTCAACAGGCCTTCTGAAACATGTTTAAGGGCTGGTCCTGAAGAACTCCCTGAAACCCCCAAATGTTCCCCTAAAAATCTTGTGGACTCAGCAAGAAAACAGAAAACTGCTCATCTATTGTCGTTTCATAACAACATTGATCCAGATATTGTTGAGGTTGTTCCTCCAACGACCGATTAACAAATTTAAATAGGCAATCTTAATCCAGAATCAAGAATCAGTTTATTTTTATAGCACCAATTTACAACAGATGTCGTCTCAAGGCACTTTACAAGACAATCAATTTAAATCATAGATACATCATTAAAAAATCAGATGAAAACAGTTTCCTATCTAAGGAACCCCAGTAGATTGCATCGAGTCATTGACTTGCAGCATTCACTCCTCTGGAATTAGAGGACCGAAACCATGGCTTGTGCTGTTGTTGACTTTATAGCAATCCCTCATATTGAGCATGCATGTAGCGACAGTGGAGAGGAAAAACACCCCTTTAACAGGAAGAAACCTCCAGCAGAACCTGGCTCAGTACAAGCAGCCACCTGCCACGACCGACTGGGGGTAACTGAGGATCAGGGGCTTTTGAGGATCTGCATTCTTGCCCAAGTCACCTTTAGATACATCCTTTTTTGACTGAATGACTGAATTCCCGCAGTCAACAGCATAGTATTCAGCCATTTCATTGATTCCACTAGGATTGAATCTAAATCTCGAGGATTGGATTTAGGAATCCCTGATCCTGAGTAAATTCACAAAGGTACTGATCAGAGATCCCATTTCAAAACTTAAGATGATAGTATGACCCTAGTTGTAAAACCAATTTAAATTAAACCTTCAGCAGAACAAACAAAACAATAGCGACACTCTGAGGTGTATTCAGGTAAAGTGTGTTCTCATGTGCTGCAGCTTTGGAAGAAAAAAATGAGCACAGCAATGTTTCCCTGAACCGGTAGTTTAAAGTATGGCCATAAGAGGACATGAAAACTACCTCCCAGGGTTACAGTAAAAAGTTCCTTTCAAAAACAAAAAAAAAAACTTCTGTGAAAACATAAATGATCACGTCAATGGTTTCTCTATGTCAGAAACCTTTGTATAAACAAAACCAATGAGACACACCTTTGTCACATGAAACTGCCCCAACAGGTTCCTTACCTGGAAATTATTACTAATACAAACATCTAGTTCAGTTTTATTTAAAGTTTTAAAACTGACAACAGACGCCTAATGTTGTTTTAAATAGTTAGGCAGATCAACAAAATTCAGAATAAAAATGTATTCCAAAACATATTCAGAAAGATTTACACAAATATTTTACATTAATTTAGCAAAAGTTTTCAATGAAAACAACCCGTGAGAGGCAGTCGTCATTTATGCTTTCGATTTCACGCATCTAGGCACAAATTACAATCAAACCTCCTCCTAAAGCAAGGCAAAAGCTGAAAATCCATACAATATTTACAACTATGTTGGGTTTGTTGGCATAATGTAGTTGGAGTAGACAGATTAGCGATTTATTTTTACTCTTTAGTCCATGGTAGGCGGGAACAATTTATACATATTCTCTGGATGTGGAAGCCTTCTTCACCGGGGTAAATCTTGATTTTGACATGTAGTGCAATTCTTCATCTTTGGCGGGGCAGTTCCAGCACAGTAGCCCCCCACCCATAAGGAGCAGGGCGGCAGCCGCCCAGCCGATGTACAGCGCCGCTCCTAACTCGTATCTCTGGCTGTTGAGCAGCATCGGGTCGTAGAAGTTGTTGATGATGGTGTTGGCTGACCAGGAGACCGGAATGAGGCAGAGCACCCCGGCGAGGATGAACAAAACCCCAGAAGCGATACAGACTTTTGACTTGGATCGCTCGTCCTCAATGCAGTTGGTGCACTTTCCCCCTGCGATGGACATAAACACGCCAAAGATTCCCAGCAAGATGGAGATGATGATCATCGCGCGGCCTGCCTGCAGGTCCTGCGGCAGGGCCAGCATGGAGTCGTACACCTTGCACTGCATCTGGCCTGTGCTCTGGACCACGCAGTTCATCCACATGCCCTGCCAGATGGTTTGAGCCGTGATGATGTTTGCTCCCACAAAGGCAGACACCTTCCACATGGGTAAGCCACACACCACTACATCCAAGAGCCACCCGATGGTTGCTATTAGTAGGCCCCCGATCTGAATCCCCTGAGAGACCATCTTCTCCGTGTGCTATAACACACCAAATGTGTCACACCGCGCACCAAACCGCTGAAAATCCACAGGCTGGAAAGTTATGGTTCTTATGGGGAAAAAAACGGCAGAAATATGAGGGTACCAGATACTGCAGTTCTCAGCAGCTATTGGCTGGAAACAGTTTACACACAAACATAAGGTGTCCTTTTTGCAGTGCTGACATACAAGAAATTCTAAGTTTCAAGGTGAGATATCCACATTATACTTAAACTAATCTGACAGAGACAACAAAGAAAAAGTTTGAACCCTTTTTCAGTTGTGGTTTTTAATGTGTTGCCCTTGTCTAAATTAATTTCCACATTAATCACTGCATAATTGTTCATATTTTTTTAGGCCCAGTTTAATGATGAGTCATCTATAGGGACAATCCAGACATGGTCTTATTTTAAAATAAAATGTGTGTTTTATTTATATAGGTGATAAAATGTTGTGGTTGTATTGACCACACATATTGCCATGAGTTCGGTTTAGCAGGATAAGTTGTGTGTGCCTCTTATTATTCAAAACTGCAAGGTGTAAAGGAAAAGTCTATAAAAACAAAAAGGCTAAACTATCTCTGCTCAGTGTTTGAGCACATAGTGTTTTCTAAGCTGCACAACACTGCCCCTCACTGTAAAGAGCACACCTGTTCACTCTGACAGCACAGTTAGAGTAAACATATTTAAATAAAGCAAAAGAATTTGTTTAAGATATTTGAAATTTGTTTCTGTTCTCAGTTGAAAAAATTTATGAAGTATAACACGAGTTTCTGAAGGGGGCTTTAAATTGCTTAAAAGTTTACATTATCAGATTATAAATTTCCTTGGAATGGACTTTTAAACTCTCAGAAATTAATTAATAGAATTTAATCTAAAATATGCTGGTATGGTTGCTGTCTCAAAGTACAGAATGAGTGTTAATGGGAAGTTGAGTGCATTTTTTTGTCTGCCCTGTTGGATCAGTCCACTGTGACATAGATTTATAAAGTGTAAGTACAGAGAACCTCTTCTGTAACATTGAAGAGAGTAAAGGGGATTTTATCAAACTGCAATGTGCTTTGCATAAGGAACTATTTGCATAAAGTTGTAGGGTGATGTCACGACTTCTCGAGCTTCAACGAAAGTACTCTTCCTAGACCCACACGAATCTTGTACTTTATTATTCTAACTCTCTGGAAAATAAACTCATTATGAAGCATAGTTTCTGAGGTGTTGCACACAACAGTGCAACTCTGCTCTATAAATGTCATACATCCTTCCAAAGGTTAGTTTATCTGGATTTATCTCTGTAGATAAGCTGCTAAAGGCTTAAGCTGCTTGAGGAGAATCTGACCACTTTTCCTCACTCTGCTACATTCTTTTTTTGTCCTGATAACTTTGCTTTTTCTCTCATGGTTTTGCTCGAACGGAGACCATTTAACATTTTCCCTCACCTGCTATCAACCTTCACTGTTTAATCAGAAAGTACACCAGCCTGTTTTTTTGTTCTCATTCTTCTTAAACCCCTAGACAGTTGTTGCTAATTAACGTTTCAAATCAGTCACTCGATGAAATCTGCTAGGCTGCCTTAGACTAGACACTTAAAAAAAAAAAAATAATAAAAAAAAAAAAAAAAAAATATATATATATATATATATATATATATATACATGTATATATATATATAGATATAGATATATCTATATATATATATGATGCACTGTTTGATAGGTAGGATCAACTGGATGTATGCAAGATTGGACAAAAATCATTTTGAATTGGCTCTACTGTTTATAAATAAATGCAATTGAATTGAATCTTTTGGAAGCAGAGCTGGAGTTTTTCCTCTCCACTGTCGCTATATGCATGCTCAGTATGAGGAATTGCTGTAAAGTCAACGACAACACAAGCCATTGTTTCTGCCTGCTGATTCCAGAGGAGTGAATGCTGCAAGTCAATGACTCGATGCAATCTGCTGGGGTTCCTTAGATTGGAAACTTTTTCAAATTGATTTGTTAGAATGTATCTTTGATTTTAATTGATTTTCTGTGAAGTGCCTTGAGACGACACCTGTTGTAAAT
>JAVLVB010000546.1:1346452-1396159 GCA_032876305.1 Orestias chungarensis
GGAAAATTGTGGAAAATCACCTAAAATTTGTCTGACCATGATCATTTCATAGGTGAAGGGTCAAAATTGTTGTGGATGTTGTATATCTAAACCTATGTAAACCTGCAAAATGTATTTTGTCCCAATGGCTTAGTTTTAACCATTGTTTTGTATGAGTATTGAAGAAGCTATAAAGTATTTTTTAATATATGCTATTTTATATGTTTAAATTAGAGTAGAAGTAAAAGACAATCAGATGGCTGTATGAGTATTAATAAAACAAAGAGCTTTATTAACAGATTCAGGCGGATGTTTTTATAACAGGCACTTTGAAATGAACTTTAAAAACAAGTACGAATAATTACAACAGATGAAATGCATTGAAAAAGTGAAAATAAAAAAACAACATGTATGGCTTTAACATTAAAAAGGTGGTTTTCAGGCATGTGTCTTCATTTCCTGTTCAGCTTTTCAAAAAAACAAATTGCGCTGCAGCAACAGTTATTCGGGCGTGGTCGCCGTTTCATTCTAATGATGGGACAACGTGCTGGAGCTCAGCATGAAGGAGTCAGACTAATACCTGAACATAACAATCACTGTCAAATAATTTCTTTAATGCGGCCTCAGAGCATAATCACAGAGTCTCTTAGCTTTCTTAGACGTAGTCCTTGGGAGCAGAGGAACGAGGAGCCGAATACTTGGCAGAGAAGTTATCCTTTGGAGGGCAGGTGGTGCAGAGAAGTCCACCACCCAACATAAGTAGAGCAGAGGCACCCCAACCGATGAAGAGCGACGCTCCAATCTCATATTTCTGAGCGTTTGGTACCAGTACGTTGTAGAAATCTCTCGTGATTGTGCTTGCGGTCCAGGAAACCGGGATCATACACAGCATTCCAGCAATAATGAACATGGCGCCCGCTGCAATGGAGACCTTGGATTTGGAGCTCTCATCCTCTATGCAATTGGTGCACTTTCCCCCTGCGATAGCTAAGAGAAGGGCAACAATGCCGACGAGAATGGAGACGATGATGAGGGCACGGGCTGCCTGGAGATTTGATTCAAGGTTCAGCATGGAGTCATAAACCTTGCACTGCATCTGGCCTGTACTCTGAACCACACACTCCATCCAGATTCCCCGCCATGTGGTCTGAGACGTGATGATGTTCGAGCCAATGAAGGCTGTCACTTGCCACTGGGGGAGAGCACAGGTAATGATGACCCCAATCCAGCCAATGATGGCAAGGGCAATGCCCAAGATCTGTAATCCTGCAGATACCATGTCGCTGACGGTTTCTCACTGCTGTCTCAAAAAAATATTGTCCAAAAGCGTTGAGTTTTTTCAAGTCTTGCTTGAGAGATCTCAAAGAGAAATTGTTTGTCTAGGGTTGGAACCAGGTCTTATATACTGTTAGCCCAGGAGGGGCTTGTCACATACTCACACAATGTCATGCAGAGCTGTGACGTACAACTATCAACCCCACTCCCCACCTCCAGGCATGTCTCATCACGTCAGGTTTTTGTTCTGACTAGTAATAAAAACAGCAGAAAATGCAAGGTGACTCATATATATTTTGGTTCCATGACACACTCAAATATTGCGGAAAAATAAAAGCCACACCTTTATTGTCAGACACTTATTTTGTTTGTTTTACTGAAGGTTTTTCCTAAACATTGTGAGAAAATCCTTCTGGCCTGATACCATGTCATAATGAAAAACCTTCTTAAAAGTTTTTAATTATGTTATTTCAAAGGTTTATTTTAAATTCCAGAGCATGATACTGTCTTAAAATATTGATTGCCTTCTCAACTAGAGACCAGGAAGTGTGCTCTGTAAAGCTGTTTGGGTTGCAGCAGTGTTTGAACAGTGCTTGATAAATAAATGCAGAGGTATTTTTTCACGAGTGCCCAAGTCCTGAAGAATAGATGATGCTGCTAAAGAGGCCTTGAAAGTTTTAATATTAGTCTGTTTTGGAGCCTTTACGAACTTCAGTGCATAAATTATGGTTCTTTATTATTTGACTGTATTTAAAATATTATACAGCAGTTTTGTGATTACAAAATGTAGGCAACTTTAAGTACACAAATTTAACCAGAAGTGAATTACTGTCTTTTACTTAATGATTTAACAAGGTTTTTCCATGGTTAAAACAGTTTTGTTTTTAAATATTATTTAGGCAGAAGGATACACACCTGTGGGGGATCTAATTAATCACCATGACTAAAAAAGCAATTTTCAGCTACCAAAAAAGCTTTGAAGCACATATATCTGGACTCAACGGAAACTGTTGCTGACTTGCCTTGCTAGAGAATCAAACTCTTTGACATTACATTCCTGTATTCTGGTAACCGAGAAATTAGCAGGACAATGAAAGGAAAAAAAAACTTGCTGACCTTGCTGTGATGTTAGGCGTCTGAGGTTGAGCCGCTGGGGCCACGAGGAACAGCTTGTCTCAGGAAGGAATCTGTGCTGTGCAGTCCAGATCTCTGCTTGAATTATCAATAGTTTTTGCACCACGATGGGAACCGATCAAGTGGGAAAAGTAAATGGAAAGCAAAATCTCTTTAGACATAAAAAAAAACACGGGACAGTGATATGGGGCTTAGGAAGGTAGAGAGAGAGAGACCATGGTAGTCTATGAATGGAGGCAGTGTTCCAAGGCCAGATGTACCCTTTTCGACTATAATAGCTGTATTTTATCCTTGGTGGAATCACTGAAGGGACCTGAGCAGTGGAGATTCTTAGTATAATAAGGGAACCAAGGAATTTCTGAAATTAAGATGCTGAGAACAGATGCTTTCAGGACAAGATCAACCTGATCTAGGGAATGATCACTTCAAGACAGGACTTTTTTTTTTTAAATAGTCCATTTATAAAACAACAAACACAAAAACATTACATAGCTGTAGAAAAGTAAAGGGAAATTGTGACACATTTAAAAACAGATATCATTCCAGAAAATATTCCAGACATTATTAATCAAACGCAGTTCTGGACAGATGGGATTTTGGCCTTGTTTCAAAGGAACTTTTTCAGCAGTTTTGGTGTTTTCTGCAAGTTTGCTCCAGCGTAGAGAAGCATAAAAACCAACTGCAGAGGAGATTTAAAATCAGAAGACCTTAGTGGTATGCAAGGGTAATACTGTGAAAATAGCCGGTAATTTATTTTCGTTCCAAGACATTCAGTGTTTTGTCAACTAACAAAAGCATTTAGGGTTAGGGTTAGGTGTAGTTGTAGGAAGGGTCAGGAAGATCTGCGAAGATGAATGCATGAACGAGTTTTTTCGAGATCTTGGTCTCGAGATCTTTTCTTCAGGCGATAGAAGGCCAGTTTTGTAATTGTCTTGTTATGTCTCCAGAGGTTCAGACATCAGTATTTTTGAGAAATAATAACTGAAGCTGTGCGCTGACTCATAATCTCTCTAAAAATATCTATTCAGCAGACAAAATTTATGGTACATCTTTGCACAGTTATGGTAACCAATGATATTTATCATATATAATTTGGGCTTACAGGAGCATGCAGATATTAATACACAAGCAACAACCGAATTGAACTGAAGACACAATCATTAATAAGTGATAAAAATTGAAGGTTCACGCTGTGTAACCAATGTCATTCATGCGCGGGACTGACAACCGGTACAAAAAAAGTCATAATTTACAAAACAAAACGTGTTTCTGCAACAACAGCTCTGAAGTTTGGCCTCTTCATCCGTGAGAAAATGCCAGAGGGGGGCAAGTTACAGCAGGGAGACTAAACCAAGCAAAGACCTCAGAGAGTAACGACTGCCTCTGGCAGCTGCCTTACTAAGCTTCCTGTCTTAGATGTCATGCATCAGAGTAGAAATCCCAAAGGAGCTCTGCAGACAAGAATTCATACTCTATGCTGAACTAGATAAAGAATTTAAAGAATAGTTGAATAGTTATTTGTTTTCCATGCGTTCTTACTCCTGCTTAATCGTGAACTGAACCATTTTAAAACAAAACTACACAAAGGGAGAAATAAACTGCGTTGAAAAACATTGCTTGACACCACACAGTGAATTGTTTCGTTGGTCCTGGGGAGGAAGGGTTCCTGGTGACCTGTCCAATGTGTCACAGTGCCCTCGGGCCGTTGCTTGGATGGAGTCATAGTTTCAGTGGATCTCAATAATAAAGAGGGAAATCCTTTGTAGTGCAAGTTAGGGCATGCCATACACAATCAGCTCATGTTTTTCAAAGTCTCTTCTTATCATTTCGCAATCAACAAATCAATAAACCTGAGAGGCTCTTTTAGGATAATCCAATTTATTCAATGTAATTTACTTGTCTTCCTCACTTAAGTATTTTGATATTGTTTACAGTTTTAATAGCATACCCATTTATACCGGATTATACACGTGAGGGTATTCGTTCTTGTTTCTCAAGAGTGCCTCGGGCCTTAATGGGCCATAGCAAATGTTCTGCGAAAAAACGTACAACCTGCTGTTCCTTCATGGAATTGGTCTGACTGGTTCCCACTCCCACAGCAGGTTATATCAAGGTGTGTTGCTTCTGGCTGCGTAATAATTACAGGGAAATGGCCCAGACATGTTTTTCTGCACCTGCTGCCGCTGTAGAAGAACCGCAAATAGGCCGTTGGTATATGAACTTAGTTTACTGTGTCAGATTTTTTTTTGGCATTATAAAAAGAAACATTTTCTAAAACCATTTGTTTTAATGTGGGAAAACCTTATTTGTTTGAGATCAAAGTTAAAGAAAAGTATATTTTTTGCTAATTAAGCTTTAATCGCTCAAGGGACACATAAAAAATAATATAATTTGAGTCTGAGGAACTACATTAAAAAGGAACTTTATAGCAAATTAAGTTTATACGTCATAACTCAAAATGGGACATCGCAATGTTTCAGAATTTGTAATGCATGTTTAGAAGTTATTTTTCACATGACTTTTTGCCCAGAACACCACTTTGCTAGGGGAGAGCAGAGACTTTGTTGTCCCTGTAGAAGCAAAACAACCTTAGATTGCTACCAGCATGAAAACAGCAACACATAGATAGGTCAAACTTGGATTAAATCATGTAAACCTTTGGAATAAGCTACATGTCCTGCCCAATTCTCAGATGCAGGCAGAGGTGCTGCCCAGAGCAGCATTGTATGTCTAATTTTATGCTTAACAACAAATGTAAAAACATGGCTCCAAATACTACAATTATAACTGGCAGGGAAATTTAAACTTTGTTTAAATAGCCTAGAAATGCTTCAGATTTTATCCACAGTCAGTGACACTAACTTGCTTTAAAAAGGACAGTCGGAGAAGGAGCGAGTTGTAACATGTTAGAAGTGGTTACTCCCTAAAACCGAACGCTCCTAGAACAAACTGTTACATTACAGCCTGCAAAATATAAATCAAGAAGTAGAGAAACAATAGCATTACAGGGCAGGTGGGGTGGAAGGACATTGTCAATGACTCTCAGAGCTCTGCAGACTGCACAGAGGTTTTTGTTCCTTTTTTTATGTTTCTGCATTTTGCTGGTAGCAGGGGTGTCTACACAAAAAGTTTGTTATGGTACTTTCATATTTAGCTGTCAGGATTTTTTCCACTCTTTTTTAAAAACAAGTTACTACCTTCTCTTTATTTGAAAGGACATATTTTATCCCACCTGCTTTTGTGCCACACAGATTTTCTCTTGAATGTAGTTCTGGGCTCTGACCAAAGTACTCCAAAACAGGAATTCTCTCACAATTTAATGCCACATTTGACAGATGCTTGCACTCAAAATATGCCTTTAACTGCATTTTTAGGATTGAAACAGTCTGATAATTTTTTGTCAACTTTAAATGATCCTTTAATGCTGCCACCGCCATTTTAAACCATGGAGAAGGGTGTTTATTTGATGATGCTCACTGCTGCTTTATGATAATAAGATTGTGGAGGGTGGCAGTTTATCTGATTTATTCTGAGATTAGGAGTTGTAGGTATGTTCATTTACAACCCTATAGTGTAAGTTAAAATATGTACAGTTCAAAGTTAATCTTTTTTTAAATTTTATTTAATTTCAGATCTGAACCAAAAAAAGACTCAATCCTGCAATTGAAATAAAAGATGATCCAATATCGAATAAATCATTGGTGTGCACACTAATCCATCCTAGTTTTGTTTGATTGCTCATTTTGTTCATCCCCTGTTACAGATTTATTTGAATAATACAGGGTACAACACAAATTAAAGATGGAAAGCCTTTAAAGTTTGTCTTCTAGGTTTACATCACTTTCAGCATTCAAGTCATTGACTTGAATGCTGCAAGTCAATGACTCGATGCAATCTGCTGGGGTTTTTTAGATTGGAAATTTTTTCAAATTGATTGTAATGATGTATCTTTGATTTTAATTGATTTTCTTGTAAAGTGCCATGAGACGACATCTGTTGTAAATTGGCGCTATATAAATAAACTGATTGTTGATTCTTCTTGAAAATACATACCAGTTTAACAAGGCTCTGTCTACAGTATCTGTACGAATGACAATAATGTGGCAATAAAGCTAAATTATTTCTGTTATAGCTTTTAATGAACTTGACTGCAGTTTATGTTTTTTGTCCCTATCTGGCCTTCCCACTTTGTCTGAGGTCCTCCAACTCCGGTAGAAAATATAGGAATTTCCAGACAACTCCTGCTTTGACGATACGGTCGAATCAAGTAAGATGGCAAATACACCTAGCTCCCCCTGGCGGTGAAATCATCCACTAAGATATAACGATTTTTTAGAAATTCAAAAAATGCTTTTTACTTTCCTTGTATATGTTGATTCTAAAGTGGGTAATAAATACAACGATAAAGGTAAGACTGTGTTCTTTGTGTGTGTGTGTGTGTGTGTGTGTGTGTGTGTGTGTGTGTGTGTGTGTGTGTGTGTGTGTGTGTGTCAGGCTTAGACACAACAAAATTAAAGACGCTGCACCTGACATGACCATTAACCCCTGGTGACCTTTGTTAATTACTCTTTAAAGGAGGAAAACTCCTTCATTGTTTTGCATCTTATCTACAAGCGAAAAGTATAGCTCAGATATTCGTTGGGCTGTTTAGTGGGAAACAATACAAAGAACAATGCTTACTTAAATAAGGCTGAGTGGAGATTTTATCAATTCTTCCAGCATTCATCTTTCAACTTTGCCTTTTTCAGTGAAAGTTACAGCTGAGGTCCATGATCTGCAAAGCCATAACTTCTTATTGAGACTTCTTAAGTTATCAAATTCATAATGTTATTTCATTTAGATGTTTACATCCCAAAAACTAAGAAACTAAAATAGGTAAAAAGTTGGGATGCTTTTAGTTTTTTTTTTGTCCTTTCTTAGACAACATTAGATGGCTAATCAGCCGAAAACAAGTCCTGGCACTGTTTCGTTTTCCATGTAAAACGTCTTCATAGGATGACTAAGGCTTTTTTCCTAGGGCATTATATACAATAGACACCCATGGAAATGAGATATCAAGGAATCAAGGAATCAAGGAATTTTATTTGTCATCACAACACATGTGGTACATGAGGTGGGACGAAATTCTAATCCCCCGGTCCAGTTTACACCCTGATAGCAGTTTTAAATAATATAATAAAATATAAAGAACTATGCGAGAAATAGGATTTGACTACACAATAGGAATTGACTACACAGAATCTACAATATGGACACAGAATCTACAATATGGGACTTCGGACATAGCAGCAATGAACATTCGGAGTGCAAGTGACATATTAAGAGACATTTTAAAGTGACATTTTAAAGTGTGATATCCCGATAGCCAAATGCTCTAAACAAATGGCACAATTTTTGTGATTTAATAAATCAAAATTAGTACCTCCAATTTTTTCATAAAGTCTCTTTTAGATTTGTTAAATCTCTATCCTTAAGAATAACTTTGCAGCTGCTTATTCAAAAGCTTTCTAAAATATCAGATTGATTTTAAAAAACCAACAACCAAAAAAACAGAAATTATAAAGGTTTTGCATTCCTTTACCAAACATGATGCCACCTTGAGCTGACTCCACCTTCAGTCCCCTAAGCTGTAAAAGGAATCTACTTCTCCCTCTTTTTCTTCCCTGCTGAAAGGCTTAGACGGGACTTTCAACCCCAGAGATCTGATATCACCTCCATTTCGACACTGTTGTTGGACACAGAGGGCCTTCTATCCCACAAAACCGCAGAAATTGGGATTTTCCTCAGCTTAATCTTTGTGTTTGACTCCTACGATGTACTCTACAGGCTTGGAGATCCTTGGGATAACCCTGGCTGTCGCGGGCTGGTTGGGGGTGATGGTGGCCTGCGGCCTGCCCATGTGGAGGGTGGCAGCTTTCATCGGGCAGAACATCGTCATCTCTCAGGTGATCTGGGAGGGATTGTGGATGAACTGTTCAGTGCAGAGCACGGGCCAGATGCACTGCAGGGTGCATGAATCCATGCTGGGTCTTCCGGTGGATCTACAAGCAGCTCGAGCCTTGGTCATTGTCTCCATGGTGCTGAGCATTTTGGGTATCGGTCTGTCAGTGGCTGGTGCCAAGTGTACTAACTGCAGCCCTGATGTGAGCAGCAAACCTCGTCTTGTGGTGGCTGCTGGAGTGACTTTCATTGTCGCTGGACTGCTGATGCTTGTTGCCGTGTCCTGGACGGCCCACGCCATTGTGCTGGGGTTCTACGACCCGCTGTTGGAGGAGACAGGGAAGCGGGAATTTGGGAATGCTTTATACTTTGGCTGGGCTGCCTCCTGCTTGCTCTTTCTAGGGGGAGCCCTGCTTTGCTGCTCCTGCCCTTCAAAACTAGCAACAGCTCCAAGTGGTGGTGTTTCTGCACCTTCCAGGATGGACTATTCTGCTGTCAAAAGCACTTCAGTCCGCGGGTACACCAAGAGTGACTATGTTTAAACAAGCTCAAATGTCTATGGTCACTAGAAGTAAGAAACGTGTGGTAAAGAATTTCGTGTATGATTTTTGTACATTTTATATGTTCAAACACATTTTGCATGTAGATAAAACTTTATTAAAGATTTCTATAAAGAAAGTGTCTGTAAAGTTTCATTCTGAGATTTGTGTGTTTCTTAATGATCAAGTTAAACTAAGTGTCTTTCATGTTTTATATGTTTTTTGGTATGCAGAAGCTCGGACACATGCCAGACGTGTCGCTCAGCATCTGACCAATAAGAGCCGTTCTTGTGTGAGCGAAAATGAGGTATTTAATTTCAGTGTAAGTTCAGGTAACAGACAATGGGGGACTTGTTTTCTGAGGAGTGCCTTATGCTCTCCATCCATTGTGACCGGTCTTCCATTTGCAAGGTGAAACTGACTAAGATAAAAGTCTCCATCTGTTCAGAGGGGGAATGCAATTTGGACTGTAACTGACTCAGAACATAGTCACAAAGAGTCTATTGATCAGTTGTTTGAAACTGTTTACCTCAACCTTCCTCGGGTGCCATACAAAAAGGGCAAAATGCCTCTTGATATAGGACAAAAAATGCATAAATCTTGAGAAAATTTAGTAAAATAGAAGCAAAAACCTTAATTTCAGAAGAAATAAAACTATATTATGTGGCTTTTTGGAAGTAATGTGACTGAAGGTGTTTAGCGCCTGGGCAAGCTCAAGAAATGTACTAAATTGACATTTATTTAAATGTGGTAAAAACCTCCCTTCTGTGACCAAAGTGAACATTTTAGTTCAAGCAAAATGCCAAACCCCGCAAAGGAAGTAGATTACTTCACATTTCTAAGAAAACTGATCTAGAAAATTGTCTGTTGCAACATCTACAGCATGTCAAGTAAAACATGAGTGTACAATTGTGACACTTAACAAACCAGATACTCTTGAATGTACTAAATAACTTGTTCTGTTTAGAAAAGGGAGAGGTGAATGAAGAGTGCTAAAGCAGCAGTGATTAAAAATATCCTGAGGATTTATAGAGAAACATGACAGACGTTTAGCAAAAAGGCTGCAGGCAGGAGGTTCACTTTGCTTCAGAGGTTACCACAAGCATGGAAAAAGAGTTCAAAGAGTTGCGTCTCCAGGGCTGAGATCAGTACTAATATAAAGGAGCCACATTTTAGGCACTTGTGATTGGGATGTTTTTTGTATGATCCATATGTAATTAACAAAGTAAAGTTATAGATAAATCAAGCTTTCTTCTTTCTTTTTTTTTCTTTGCTAAGAGACAAACAGCCCCCACATTATGGAAAACAAGACCTCTATCCAGGAATCCATCTCCCACTTTATACTGTCTGCCCATGTGGAGGCTTTCATCGGGCAGAACATCATCAACTCCTTTGACTGATCCTCTAACCTGAGGAACCAATCCGCCTTGTTTTGACTCAATACAGAGACTAAAAACACTGAATAAATATCCCTCAATATTCCCTGAAACAATCCTGAAAGAAAAATTAGACATTTTGATTTTTGAAGTCCTGATGATTTACAACAAAAATATAAACTACTTATAGATATATATCTTTTGAGTAGCTAATTGCTTGGTAGCAAATTGCATAGACAACAATTTGTTGCTTGCACATCTGTGCAGGAATCGGAATGATGACGAAGTTTGTCAAATTTGGACCAACTCTGGACTACTTGCTAGTTTACCACAGGGGAAACCAAGATAAGCACCATGCACTCGCAAATACTCTCATTCCTGTGGGTAATTAAGAGAAACCAATTCACCAACTAAACTGAATGATGGCACAACTGTAGTTTCCACAACATGACTGTCCATGCTGCTCTTTCTTACATTTGCTCTGTCTCTCACAAGTTATGAAAATGCCTTAAAATGCAGTATGATGGACATTGTAACAGATTTTGTTTTTGACTCTTTCCATCTAGACAATTTCTTAAAGAGAAACCGTTAAAGTCCAGAGTTCAAGAAAAATAAAAAACTCTGAAACAGTGCTTTACTGTTTGTAAAATAAGAATCTTACTGAACCCTGTGAAGCATGTTTTTGAAAGCAGCACACTCAAAAAGTTCACCTGCAAAGGGGAAAATAATAAGACCATCCCCCAACTATGTGCAAACAAAGAGTTTCATCAGCTTCCACCACACTGGCTCATTCTCTGTTTGTAAGACTTGTCCTTGGAATCCTCCTGACACACAGTAGTGTGGAGTTATGTGAGTTTTTGTCTTTTGGGGTTTGGATTCCCCACATATGGTATCAAGTATTACCTTCTAATAAATCCCCAAAACATACATTAAGTATTTTGAAGTCTTTGCATCTATCACAGAAGTAGCTGCTAGAGTTTTATATTTCCCGTTTACTTTGAAACACTCAACACTAGCTTCCTCAGTTATACTTTAACCACCCCACAACCCAAAGATGCACACCATCTGTTTTCTACCGCTAACCCCAACAGGTTGGTGAGCTACCAACGCTGTGACAGTTAAATGATTAAGCTGAAACTGTTTACATTCCAAGGCCGAGCTTTCGATAGTTCAAACGACAGAGAATTCAAATAAGTGTCTGACCAATAATGGAAAGGCTCCTCCTCCAATTGCCCCCAAAACCTCCTGCTTATATGACCAGCTAAATGCTCACTAAATTCCCCCCAGGATACTCATTTTGGAACGGCATCCGTGTGACACATCGTTCAGACATGCCTTCAGTGGGATTTGAGATACTAGGAGTGAGTATGACTTTCCTAGGATGGATCTCTGCAATTGTTTCCTGTGGCTTGCCAATGTGGAGAGTGTCAGCATTCATTGGGATGAACATTGTAACGGCCCAGACGACCTGGGAGGGCATCTGGATGAACTGTGTGGTGCAAAGTACCGGCCAGATGCAGTGTAAGATCCATGACTCCATGTTGGCTCTGAGTGCTGACCTTCAGGCCGCACGTGCCCTAACTGTCATCTCTATTGTGTTGGGAGTTCTGGGGCTTTTGATGTCCATGATGGGGGCAAAGTGCACCAACTGCATAGATGAAGAGGCAGCTAAGGCTCGGGTGATGATCACATCTGGAGGGGCTTTCATTCTAGCTTCCCTCACCCAGATAATACCTGTGTCATGGTCCGCTCACACCATCATCATGGAGTTCTACAGTCCGGTCATACCAGAGGCCCAGAAAAGGGAGATTGGTGCTGCTTTGTACCTAGGCTGGGCTTCTGCTGCTTTTCTTCTTATCGGAGGTGGCATCCTCTGCTCCAGCTGCCCTCGGGGCCCAGAGAAAAGGTACGGACCTCCGTCAAAGATGATGTACTCCCAATCCAGATCGATGGTCCCCAGTGGCTATAATAGTCGAGACTATGTCTGACGCGGAACATCTGCTCCTTTCTCACATGGCGACAAAACCACCTCATTAAAAACGCCACTAAAAGAACTTAAAAGGACACAAACATTTTAAAACCTGAGCCTCTGTGCATTCGTGTTGAGAAGTCGAAATCCAACTATATACAATTTTTATTCTAAATTTCTTTCGGGTGTTACATTGGAAGCACTGAGACTGAGTAAATATGTATTATCATAAGTTGCAAATGTGCTTTGTACTGCTGTAGAAATAGTGGTTTGCATAAATTTAATAAAGCCTTGATAATAAATGTTCAACTACTTTAGAACATTTGTAAGTGATTGTCATTAAACATCCAAAAGTAAAATAAAATTGTAATTTTTAATGAACTCTTCTGTCTTTGTATTTTTAAATGTTGCTGAACTAATAAAGTCCTTTTAGTGTATAATCATAAAGTTTTTTGTTTTTTTGTTGTTGTTTTATGCAAGGAGCTGTATTATGTATTTGATTTTCATTTTAGGGTTAAGGTCAATAAAACATTTTACATATCACTTTTAGTTGCTCTGATTATGTGCATTTTTGAGCCTAAGTATATGGTGGCTCTTCTAAATGCTTATTGAACATTTAGCTTTGATTCAACAACATTTTTATATTTTTAAGATTTTGATCTACCACAGTTTTAAAGAATAAAAACACTCAACCATTATGTTTTATTTATTTTTTAGAGATGCAAAACGACTACATCAATTATCGCTAGTAAATGCTGGCACCAAAGACTAGCTACATTTATCCTTTTGAAAATGGCAGCCAAGGCATCTACATTTCTAGGTCACATCACCATTGTACAAATATTGGCAGGAAGATAGCTTGAAATCTAAGCAGCTTGCCAAACACTGGAATATTTGCTCTTTGCAGCAGCAGCATTCGCCTCACTGAAAAGTTAATTAATAGCTCAAATTAAAGGTTTTGGTTCGTGTCAAAACAAAAAAACAGGAAATGATACTTTTGTGTGTGTTTTATGTGTTGTGGTTTAAATTACGTTGGTGCAGTTGATAACAGTGCAAGAAGAGCCTGGGTTTGAATCCAAGTGTGGGTTCTTTGCAGGTTCTTCCTGTAGTCCAAAAGTAAAATTGTTACGTTAACTGAAAGTGTGTGTGTGGTTGTATCAGCAGAGGACTGGTGACCCATCCTGGGTTCTCCATACCTCTTGTCAAATGATCACTGGAAAAAGACAATAGACAGTGTATTGATGGATTAAATTACCTCCATAAAGGTGGAGATTTGCAATTATTATTTAAAATTTAGACTGATTTTACAGTTTGGGGGGGGGTTCCTTTAGTCTGTTATTAGCTATTTGCGGGATAAAAGCATCTGAATCTGATACTTTTAGCACTTTGAAGCTTAGTTATTTTAATTAGGTAAATTAGATTTTTAGTTAGATATCAGTTAGAGGATTCTTACAAAGTGTAAGCAGTACTGTCTGTCTTAAAAAAAAATTCAATTTAAACTAAATATCCAAATAAATATAGATTTTATGCTAAATCAGTTTACAGCACACATTTGTACTGTTTTATTATTATTGTTTTATTATTATTGTTTTAAAAACAATAATACAAATGTAAAAACATTTGACAGCCATAACAAAACTCTATTATATGTTAGTAACAACTCTGTGTATCACAGTTTTTTAGACATAAGAGTGAGAGTAAAACAGCAGAAAAAAATATTTAATTTACATCCAAAAACAAAATTTAGATATCACTGCTTTAAAAACATTTTCATCAGCCCCAAACCTAAAGTCTGTCTAGTCTGCATTTCTGGTCCCTCCACCATTCTTATCCATCTGTTGACTTTGTGATAACTGGGTGCATTGTTGGCTCCCCCACAGTCTGAAGCACCTTTGAAAGTATGCGGCCATTTTATTTTATTTCATTCATTAGAGGGAGGTTGGAGTCAGTTCCTCCATATTATGTTAGGGGATGCTGGCATTCCTCTGGAGACCATCCAGACTCCAATTAATTCAATGACATACTGGAGAAAGACGGACTAAGACTAATAAAGACTCATAAATATCCTCCAAACCCCACCTCTCTAACTTTATTTGAAGGAACCTGTGTTGCTGTTTAAACTCTAAGGTCCCTTCATTTTAAAGAGGCACATTTTACCTAAATTACAGTATATTTCAAAATACTTGTACTCCTTGAAAGTATCACAGTTTTACATGTTCAGAGTAGAGATAAGGTAGACCAGGGATGTCAGCTTCTGCATTAGTGCTGAGAGCTTTTACATTATATTTAAGCATATCAAGGAATGCTTGGTGTTTGATCTTACTTAACCATTAAAATATTAAAATATGCTATTATAAACGGTTCTCTTATATATTTGCAGATTTCCATTTAATCTCTATCCACTGTATCTGTGGTGCAAGGAGATAACCGCCTTGGAGAAAGCTCTGTGCTGAATCCATGGAGCCGATTTATGTTAAGCAAGTGTGAGAAATGAGGAAGCGGTTTTGCATCAGACTTTGTAAGCAGTCTGACACAGTCAGATCATAAGGGAAGATTTATTTCAGGGAGACTTTTTGTGTAGGAACTACTGTTTCATAACAATACTCCTACGCAGAAATACTTGCAGGACTAGCTAACTTAGCTTTAGTAACATCTAGCTACCACACTGTCCTTCTATACTCCTAGCAAGAAAATTGTTTACCTTCCTACTAACACAGATCACTTCATTCTAACTGTTAGACCCCTATATTTCAACCAACATTTAGGGTTTTATAAAGTGTTTCTCACTTGAAGCATGTTGAAATAAAGCTCATGAGGATGATGTTGTCATCTTCCAAAACTAAAAACAGATGTTGGGATTCTAAGTTGGCCCTCTGCTTGTCTGAATGTACAGGCAACACAAGAAAATGTGAGATTATTCATGATCAGTGCCATGTTATAACCTCCATATAGCATCAATTGAAGTTTGGGGTTATATTGTAATAAAATCTGGAAAGGTTCAAGAGGTATGCAAGGGAATGGTTTTATATCACGATTCGGCTTCAAAAAATGTACTTAATATGATTGAAAAAGGCTCTATAAGATCCAGAAACAAGCTTTAGAAAATGATGACAATAGCAGCACCTGAGGAATTGAACTGTGACGAATTGAAATATCATCTTGCAATGATAGCAGTAATTCACGATGCTCACTGCTTTGAAATTGTATCATTTCTTATAAATAAAGAAACAGGATGACCTATAAATAAACCACTTCCATAAAATCCTTTATCATTGTTGTTACCATATTCATACATTGTTTTACATTTAGTCATAGATTCTAAAGCCCTCTGTGAAAGTCTTTTAGTTATAAAAGGCCTCTTTGTGGCCAGACCATTTAAGGAACTGCCCTTGTAAGCCAATAGCAGAAAGTCTTGAGAGTGTCCAGGTCCGTCCTCCATTTGTAGTGATGTCAGCTTCATCAAAGACTCCTCCCCTGCACCTGCCCAGTCATATAAAATGGATGCTTTACAAGTCAACGAAACAGATCATCACACACTTGCAAATTCAAGACCTGACATTACCTTAATTACCAGCTGGGTGTCCGCCTGACTCTTCTCACAGACTGTTTGCTCTGTTATCCTCCGGTATAACTAACCAGCAGCAGAGGAAGAAGATATTCCAGTATGTCTATTGGACTGGAGTTGATTGGTATATCCCTGGGCATACTGGGATGGATTATTGCCATTGTAGCCTGTGCCGTCCCCATGTGGAGGGTAACAGCCTTTATCGGCAGCAACATCGTGACAGCTCAGATAATCTGGGAGGGACTGTGGATGACCTGCGTGGTCCAGAGCACAGGACAAATGCAATGTAAGGTCTATGATTCCATGCTGGCCCTATCTCAGGACCTCCAAGCTGCCCGCGCCCTCACCGTCATCTCTATCCTGTTAGCCATCCTGGCTGTGCTTGTGGCCATTGCCGGGGCCAAATGCACCAACTGCATTGAGGATGAAGCCTCCAAGGCAAAGGTGATGATCATTTCAGGAGTCTTCTTTATTGTTTCTGGTGTCATGCAGCTCATCCCCGTCTCGTGGTCAGCCCACACCATAATCAGGGACTTCTACAACCCATTACTTACCGACGCCCAGAGGAGAGAGCTTGGGGCTGCACTTTATGTTGGCTGGGGGGCTGCTGCACTCCTTATTCTTGGTGGAGGACTTCTTTGTTGCTCCTGTCCGCCGCGGGAGACCAGATACAACAGCTCACGAATGGCCTACTCTGCCCGGTCAGCAGGCGGCCCGGTTTTGGAGAGAAAGGACTACGTATGAATCAAAGGCAAAAATGAAAAGACTTTACTGAATCTTACAGGAACACTGGGTTTGGGAAAGGAAAGTCAAGGACAAGTGAAGTTTTTGAAACTCTGGCTACTTTAGCTGGCAGAGAACAACAACTAACTAACTAAAACAGTTTTATGTATTTTTAAGGCTTTTTTAAGATAAGAAGAAGTTACTTTCAATATAAAAAATGTCTTTCTAAAATTGTAACTATATAATGTTTGCAACTGAACCAAAATAACTTAACCTGATGACTGATTTTCATTATAAATTACCACTTATAATATGAAGAAATGGCATAATTTCCAGTCAGGGATAAGAACAGAGTTATTTGTTGTAAAAAGTAACAGTAGAACTATTTCTCTTGTAGTAGACACTACAGGTAAATACTATGTTCAGCACAACTGCTAGTTTACTGTGGTCAGGAGAGGTTATGGTGTTTTGAGACAGTATGTGTTTATTTCAAAGATCCAAATGTATTTCAAATTCCCTCCTATGATGTTAATGTTTTAATAAAGTTGAGTGTTACTAGCAACTCTCTTGTTTTATTTGAAAAGTGTAAACTGTTTTTAACACCTTCAGGTGAGATAATGACTTCAGCTTGAATGCGTGCACCTCCATCAGAAATGAGGTGCACTTCACAACCCTACATTCGTAAGACGACCCTGGAAATTCAATCCCGAGGACTGAGTTACGTCAGGGTGGCAAGCTGGCCACACAAGCTGCGAACAATTAGCAACAAGATCAGCTTTACAGGCAGAGGTGTGAAGAGGGAGTACAAAGGGAGATGAGTCAATCCAGAGCAAATGCTCACCTTGAAGGTTCACTGTCATGTTTAACACAGCAGGTTTTAACCCTAAGCACATTCTTTTTTGGGTTTCGAAACTACAATGGTTATTAAAAATACTTTGTAACTCACCTAAAAGCAAAGATCAACATTTTTTATGAACATTTCACAATAAACATGGGAGAGCTTCCTGAAATGCATGTCAGGTTACTCCCATCCGTGTTTCCACCATCAGATGGGAGGTCCATGAATACAGTAGCTACAGATTAACACTCACTTTACTATAAGGAACTGGGGAGATTCATTTCCAATAATTTTGTCCATAACAAATCCTAATAAAAGCCTAATTCTAATAAAAAAGTGTAAAGTCACAACTAACTAACAGAGGAATCCTGGTTGTAAAGCATTATTTTCTGTTTTACTGACTTGTTGAATGTATGTTTGGTCATCATTAACCTAATCACTAAATCTCTGATTTGCATGCCTGCATCCAGGAAACAACTCCCTTTTTTTGATGTGAATAATTTATTATAACATATTCAGGATCAGGTAGTTTTGAAGAAAACACAGGAAAGCTGTTTGAATGCTGACCCCAAACCCCTGAGGCATCGGATGAAACGCTATCTCGTCAAATACCTAAACCTGGATGGTCGCGGGAAAAGAGAAGAAAGGGGCTTTCTGTGAGTTTGTCTTGTCGTGCTCTGTTGGTTCTGGCCAAACTCTGCTCACGTGACTGATACTGGGGAATGTGAAGGGTAGGGAGGCAGCCTGGCACCTGAACGTAGACAAGGAAAACTCAACCAACCCCCCAACTGAGATTAACACAGGCTCACAGTGTCCACTCAGTGGGAACAGAAACTCACTAAACTTCTGGCATGTGTGTTACTTTGAAGTGTCTGTTAGGATAACACTTTTATCCTAACTGCTTGTTTTTTTTTGCAACAGTTTTCTTTTTTTTTTCCTTTAAGAAGACTGAATATTACATGATTTACATCATTATTACATGATTATCTTAAAATAGCTCGAGAGGCTCTCAATAACTTAAATAAATGTAATTTCCTGCAGCCTTTAACTGCAGACGCATAAGTAAGGAATCCCATGTGATTAGACATTATTGACTCTTACTTTTTAACTAAGTCTTCAACAATATTTCGGCCAAGCAACATTTTTTTAGAATGCTAACTGTACCGTTTGGTATAGTGCCCTAAACCACAGGTTGGTTTTTTGTTTTTTTTGTCACGCCATTACCTTTCTTAGCTAAGCATACCCTAGCTTTAAACTTTGTAGCCCAGTTTTGCTAACTCTGTTAAATTTTCAACATTTGTCACTTATTATTTTAACTGAGGACCCTTTTGCTGCAGGGCAACAGTGCAGCCAACTGTGCTGCCCAAACATTGTTGCTTTTTAATTAAACAAAATTGTAATAAAGTTCCTACGGTATATACTGTAAAAATAAGCTAATTTGTTTAATGTGGCTTTATTACTCTCAGAGTTATAAAGGTTGATGACCCCTGTCCTAAAATAACTTTTGCCAAGGAACACCAGACAATGCGTCTGTGAAAGACGCCAAAGAAAGCACAATACCGACCAGCAGACCTTTTTGCCTCTTTTTTTACACACATTTGTCATTTTAAGCAGCCAAAAATTATGCATGCAAGTATAATAAAACAATAAAACCCTTTAAATTTTATGGAGGAACAGAAAAAAACTAAATTAATAACAAAAGGTGGGGCTTTAAATCTCTGTCGCACACACAATAAACTTGGAATATCAGACACCTATGAATTTTATTGGTTTTATAGTTATGATTGTAGGAAAAATATTTGCTTTCTTTTACAGTATTGCTTTTTATTACTAGTTAATATGAAACCTATAATCCCCAATGCTAAACACAGAATTTTGTGTTTAGGATTAACAGATCCAAGTCTAACCATTTCAGTGCCCAGGGTAAGATTATGTTGTGAATTAGGTTATGCATACTTTATTTTCTATATATAGTTGAGTTTACATCACCTCTAATTATTATTACCATAGTTATTTTCAAAAAAATAACATAAATTAAAAAAAATCTATCAATTTATTAATAATCACATAGTCATACCAATTAAACTCTCCAACTTTATCTATAGTAAATTTTCTCAGATTAGGATTGCATTTTATCCCTTAAACTCACTTCAAAGATTAAGGAGTGGATGGCAAAATGTAAAATACTGATTTAAAATCAGACCACAGCTGCTGTCATTCTTAGCTTTGTAAAGAGCCATTTTTTTTACTTGTTATTGACGCAGGTTGCGTCTAAAAGGATGTTAGCTCGGATTTAGTAAAGGGCTCAATTTAGTCTAATGCACAGAAACAGAGCAGTCTGTCCAGCAACAAGCTCCGCCCACATGTTCCAACTTTAAGTAGCCTTGAAAACATACACTTAGAAAAACATGGAAAAAATGTATTAAAAATGTAGTAAATAATGTATGGGGGATCTAAATATATCTTATTTATTTGGGTGTTGGATCGGGTCGTAATCGGGCCAGACTGGCGCAATCTTAATGTTATTCACTGAGTTATTGTTCTTGACCGCCCTCTGGTGGAGAAAGGACAAACTACAAATTAAAGTTTTCATCTAAAGCATTGTAAATAATCTGTAAAACTTTTTTTTTTTTTTTTTTCAAATAAATGTTTAATTTGTTCTATCATAAGCCTAATTTTGAAACCTTTTTAGTAACCTCGTCTATTTTAAATGCAAATCTTATGGTGCATCGCTTTAAAGTAAGCATCACATGCTGGTTATCTTAGGTTTGGTCAGACTTTCCCCTTATCTGGTTGAATCACTATGTTGTGCTGCAGCTTGTTCAAAACATTACCTGGAAAACTAGGAATTTGACTTCAAAGAATCAGTCCTTAAAGTGATCCCTCTGCTGAATCACTTATTTTCCTCAAGGCTGCTGGTTCAGGGACAGATTTGCTCAATCTCCATAATGCAATGTCTGTATATTGGTGGCGTCAGGGAGGCTGACAATGTGGTAGAAATAAAAGGAGTCTTCAGAGATATTGTAAATTTATTTTTATTGATCTGTAAATTTTCATAAAGAAATATAAATTAATAGGCAAAAATCTGTGAAACAAGACCCAGAGAACAAAGAAAACACCACAACAAAAACATTCAGTTTTGCTCTATTATAATTGTTCCTATTTGTGCAAAGCTCACATCAGAAGGAATCGATCACCTTATTTTAACACATATGAAATTCTGATTGGGGAAAATATCTTTATCTGCATAAGTAACTTTTTCTTGGCACTGACACGCAAGATATCCACGCTCATTTCTTATCAACATTCAACGCTAACCCGGCATCATTAAGAGGAGTGTAGAAGTACGCAGCTTCGTCATGTCCGTAGAAGATGGCCACAGTTTCACCTGCATCCGACACAGCTGCACTGGTCTGCAAATATGCCTACAGGAAAACCAGAAAAATGAAAACTAATGACATGAACAGTACTGGGAGTAGTGTGCTCTGAAATGGAAGTGCTTGACTGAATAAGCACCCTCTCCAGCAGCTGCAGCCGCTCTTCGTTGAGCATGTTGCTTTGCCTCAGCTGGCTCACGGTGTTCTCCAGCCCCACAAGCTTCTCCTGGTGTCGGCGGTGTCGCTGCTGCAGCACCTTCACCTTCTTCTGCAGCTCAGCTACAATCGCCTCCAGCTGCTCCTTACTCAAACTGTTCTTGTGGTAGCTGTTACAAAGGAAAAACTGATAAGTAGTTTTCAATAACACAAGACGAAACTGACTTGACGTGATGCAACACTCCTTTCTAGAGGCTTAAAGCTCTATTCTGATCTAAACAAAAGGCTGAATAACAATTTTTTATGGATTACCTGAAGGTTTGTCAGTTAGGGAGGTACAGTTCCCGTCAAACGCTTACATGAAATTAATATGTGCAAGAATCTCATTCATTTTGGAACATTTAGGATTTTTTTAGGGGTGATTATATCGGCCTGCATCTAAAATCTCAGATATAGGCACTCCAACACAACCAGTCTGTTCCAACATTTAATCTGTGCTACCATTTCTATTGAGCAGCTTGTATCCAGCCTGCTGAACCCACATGATGATGAATACTAACAGAGTTTGTCAACACATAGCAATGAGTTGAAACGATGTTGGTCGTTGTAAGCTATTTGAGTAATAGCATTTAATCATGTCTTTACAAAAGCAATAAAAGTATATACGATTCATTCCAATATCATATCGGGCTATACTGAACACTACAAGGTTGGTGTCGTATCAGAAGTTAAAAAGCATCGGGACACATTTTATTTTTATTCCACCTGTTTAACAGCTTCAAATACCTTAATACACTGGGATTCACAAGTTTAGATTTATAGTGGGTTTTCTGGAGAAATTTAACAAAAAGACTCAAATATTACGGGTGTACCGATCATAAAAAGGAATATCTGATTATATCGGCCAGCATCTATTTAGCAGCTTGCATCTTGTAGAGTTTGCCCATCAAGTAGAGAGGAGTAGGAGCAGTGAAGCAGAACTTTTCTCTAAACCAGTTAACCTCTAAATGTCCCAATAAGTCAAACAATAACTTTACAAAGGCTCACAATTACCATAAATTAGGATACGGAAATAAACAGAGCTCTAATAAGAAGAAAGAATCTTGGTACATTTACAATTAACTAAATACACTCAGTGGTACTTAAACTACATAACGCACTTATTAAAACTCACCTGCAGGCATTTACACACAACAAGAGAAGAGATACAACAAAACATCACCTCTGAACTTGTGCACCGAGGAAAAAAAAGGGCAGAAAAAAGTTTTACTGTGCAAACCAGTGGTGCATTCAAGGGTAATCCGTAAAAGTTTAGTGACAAAACTATAACAATATAAGATATAAAGTGAGCGTGAGCTTCCTGACTCTCAGAACATTCTTATGTTTAAGATTTACATCCATGTAACCCATGGGTAATAATAAAGGGTCAATTTTTCTCGCACCTATTGTTGTAAACTATTGCTGTCTGTTTCAGTAATATTGTTTAATCATACACTTTTTTAACATCTCACACAGCTAAAGTAATAAAAGCATCTATGATTCCTAATGATATATAGGTATAGCATAAGGAACTTCCTACAGTTCCCCTAAAAACCAAAAACCCTTAGGAGGTCCATGAGAAACCACTTTTTAACCAGCATCAGGTTTCATATAAAGTCTGTCTGGATATTTCATTAATATCAGGTTCATTACTGGAGCCTAATGTTACCCTGCTTCATCCATCCCAGACTCAGCTGTTATGGGCAATCATGATCATTGTTCTGTTGGAAAACTTGACTACAATAAAGTTACAATCATCTAGAACTGATTTGACAGGTTGCAGGAGTCTAGAGTTCAGTATAATTTACCCACACAAATGTAGGGGATTGGTCCCACAGTATGACGCTGGCAACGCCGTGCTTGACAGTCTGTACTGTTTACTTAGGTTTAAAGCATCACCTTGTCTCCTCCAAACCTACACAACCTGTTATCCTGGCAGCATTAGTCCAGTAAAGCTTTTAGTCCACCGTGTTATGAAGACGGTTAATCAGTGCGTTCCATTTGAAAATGAAGGTTCGGTTTAGATAGTTCTAACAACTATTTAGTTTCTCCACATTGGATTTGAACATCTACACAGGGTTTTGGAAATGACCAAGGAATTTGGTTTTAGGATCCAACCTCAACCCCATTAAGGATCGCTGGTTAATGCTTCAAATCTGTGTGAGACAGGAAGGCAAACGTTATAATTAGCTCTAAAAATTCATGTACAGCTAGTCTTTAGGTGTTAACTGGGACCTTGGACTAAGGTCTAATGTGTGCAACTAGGCTTAGTTGCAGAGAGTGAGAGCTCCATCAGGGCTTGCCCTCCATCCAAGGGCAGCTAAAATCTGGAGATCCCACACATCCTGGACACAAACTCTTTACATTTTTACCACCAGGCCGGCGCTGCAGAGCTCCACTGGC
Organism: Orestias chungarensis; assembly: GCA_032876305.1. Lineage (NCBI taxonomy): Eukaryota > Metazoa > Chordata > Actinopteri > Cyprinodontiformes > Cyprinodontidae > Orestias > Orestias chungarensis. The sequence goes on from JAVLVB010000546.1 coordinate 1,369,766, forward strand.
AAAAACTTACCACCATAGAGACAGCGTCTTTTTACAGACTGTTTCTCTGATAAATACTTTGTCTCTCCATTGATAGAAAACTGTTAGCGAAGTCAAACACCCTTTCCGTGTCTGCACACTTCGTGAATAAAGCTGACTCTGTTAAGAAGTGGGGAGTGTGGGAAGTGTTTTTATTTGATATGCAGCTTTCAAACCAAAATGTACATAAATAAGTGGAATGTCTGTAAACATTTTAGCTTTAATGTAAAACCTTAAACCCATATGGATTAGAACAAACAAAAAAAAAAACAGATGTTATAAACTAATAGCGGCATTCAAACCTGAGCGTCCTGTTATTTTGCAATGATCAGAGGCTGATTTTTCAAAAAATGATAAATGTGAACCTGTGCTTACCAGTGTTCCTCCAGCTGCTGATTCTCCTGCTCCGTTTCTTCAGTGTCTGACATGCCTTCACCTTCCTCTCCCTCATCCCCGTTCAGCCGCTCAACAGTGAAGACCAGTGATGAAGGTGGGACGTGTTTGGACACGATAGGGAGAGTGGATGAGATGGGATCGGAGCTCAGGGCCGATGACAGCACTGTGTCGGGGGGGGAGGTGTACTGGGTCGAAGCTCCGCCGAGAAGGACGTTCGGTATCGTCTCTAAGTAAGCGACAATTTCATGACCCTCGTGGACTTGCATGACATCCTCAGGGATGAAAGCGTGGTCCTGTGTTCCAGGAGGCTGTTCGTCGAGTGTTGGCTCGTTAAGGACAAGCGTGGCACCTTGGCTTAAAATGGCCGCAGTGATTTCATTCACAAGCTCAACTTGCCCGTTCTCTGCAGAACCTTCGGACATCATCACCAACTCTGTAGTCCCTCCACAGTTGTTCAGATCATCTACTGTCTGATAAAAAGTTAGTGGAAAGTTCACACCTGCTTTGACTTCGTCAGCCGATACTTGCGAGTCCACTTCTGCCTGATGCGAACCGTCACACAACTCCATAAAATTACTCTCTTCTTGCTCCGTTGGGTCGACAGCAAACTCAAACAGGCAAACCGTCTGCAGCTCGCTTTGCATTTCTACTGAATCGGAAGCCATCGTCCTATCCTCCGACCCTGCCAAGGTTTGGGTTTTGTCAGCTCTGAGGCGCTTTGGCTTCCTCTCACTAGGATCAACCGCTTTCCGTTTCTGAAAGTAAAAAACAAACCTACTAGAGTCCACAGCCTGAATCAAAACAGCTGCCGTGTTGCAGATATGTAAAAAAAAAAAGAAATTAAGAAACAGAAATTAAGATAAGGCAACTGGGAATGGTTTTATTTTCATTTCACCTCGGTCTCCGGGAACACTGTTGGCACAGCATCGCTGTCCAGGTAACGGATCCCCCAGCGCACCTTGAAGCACGACGGGGTAAAGTGTTCATGGCAGATGTACTGGTGTCGAGAAGGAGTCCAGTTCTCCCGTCCCATGTTCTTCAACCACTGTTCCAGCCTCACCAGGTCATGTAGTGGGAACCTTGGAAAACAACAGAGTTGTCCAGGATTAACAAATCTGGCAGTATTTCCATGCTTGAAGCAAAATACGGACTCCGTACAATCTTCTGGTTCACCTACATGTGAACAAACATTCGATGTAAAGGCAGAAACCCGAGCATCATGTGATGATCCGGTATCAATCTCAGATGCAGTGGAGTCGACACATTTCAACTTGTGCTTTCACTTCCCCTAAGCTGTGATGTGATCTGACACTTTCTCAGCTGGTTGTGCTGATGAAAGTAACTTCTGCCAAAAACAGAAGTAAGCAAAAGCTTTGCACCTACAGTACCATCGTCTATAATTACGCTTTGATGAGAGCAACAGAAATGGATAAAGCAGGCATTTCTCATATAGATAGATAGATAGATAGATAGATAGATAGATATAAATGGGTCTTAACGCTTCTCTTCCTTTACCGGTTTTTTTATCCTGCTCAATTTGTTTTTGAGGTCTAAACTCACTTGATGTTGGGGCGGTTGTGGATTTGTTTCTATGATGGAGTATTAGGACCGTTGTAGATAATGGAAACATGATTAATGTTATAAACTTGAGAGTCCATGATTAAAGACATAAATTTACAATTGAAACTAGGATGTTGTTTAAAATTAATACAAGTCTGAAATATACAAAAAAAATCAAAAAACAGACCTCGTCTTAGATTAATATATGTAGATCGAGGCTTTTTTCCCCCTGTATCAGAACCACAACTCCCAGTTGGAGAGTCACCATAGAAGCATCGACCGGCATCCAAACAATATCCCTTACAAGGCAGGGAAATAGCTGTAATAGGGCTGAAATTAACTTCAGAACTGGGACATGAATCATTCTTGTACATTTTTGACTGTACAATGTCAAAAAGTACTGTAGTTTTAGTATTTAAATAGAAACCTTTCAACATGGAAAGGTTTACATTCTTATAAATGTGCACATCTTGCTGCACCTCATAAAGATGAGTTTGACTCACAATTCCCTTATGTTAAAACAAAATCTCCACTTCGCTGTTAACACAGAGGGAGTTGTGAACCTCTGATGACTCACATGTTACCTTAATGGGTTAAATAAATACATTAAGACATTTCACTGACAAGTCATTCAGTAGTGGACTGACAATCTGTTTATAGAAAACATTTTCGTAAAACATAAAATTCTGATAACTAAAAGACTAAAACATAAATATTGTTTTTATTCTGAAACATAAAGTCGGTCTCGATATTATTACAGCGTCATTGATCTCAAAATGACTGAAGCAACAGAAATGAACGTAGACCGCGTGTTTCTGGCGACTCAGTGGGAAAACTACCTCTCGGTGTGACTTTCTCTCAACCACGAACTCCCTCCTGTTTCAAAGGTTAAAGATATAAAAAAAAAAAAAACGAGGCTCACTTGTAAAAGCTCTTCTTCTCGCTGTTGCTCCTGCAGTTCGGAACCGAGCAGTACTTCGGCATCGCTGTGCGCCGCTCCGACGCTTCTGTCTACCCAGCTGGATTCATAACAAGGTGAATCCCAAAGTCCTTCCTGGTTGATACGTCAGCTTTGCTTCAACTCGCGCTGAGCGTGCTGTCAACTCAGGGCGCGCACAGCTGGTTCGCAGACGCGATGACGTCACACACCTGCGACCCTCACGTCGATGCACGATGTGCTCGGCTGCGATTGGTCGGTTAAGTGGTCAGGTGGTCGATGAGGCAATGCACACGGAAATGTTGGCTAGTAAATAGAAGCAGTAGCGCTCAGTAAAATCCGGTTCAAAATACTCATTTAATGAACAGTTATTAAGATTAATACAAACTAAATATGGATATATATACAAACCAAAATGCTATTCTTAAATTGTATGCCAAGATCATGGTGGATTTAAGGCCTATAGCTGCTTTTACTTGCAGGGTCACAGCGTTCATTAGACAAGAAGCGTCGTTAACCTTGGACAGGTTGCCTGCCGATCACAGAGCAACACATATGTGCACACACAACACGGGTACTTTTTTTAGTAACCAGTGAATAGAACAGTTATGTGTTTTTGACTATGTGCAGAAGCTAGAGTACCTGGAGAAAACCCACACATTCCCAGAGAGAATCTGCTAGCTCCAACCCACGACATTCAAGCTGCAAGGCAATATTTCTGCCAGCTGCTAAACTGTGCAGCCCCATAAACATTTCAACCATGGGAAACACATGGATGCTGTAAATAAAGATACCAGTTTGTTTCTAAAATCACTGAACCGTCTTTTTTTTTTATTATTCAATTATTTTCTCCAAACATTACACAATCTTTAAATGATACAGTATATATACATACACTAAAGTGTATTCATTTATCTAAAAAGTTCCGGGCCATTAGACAATATAACTGTGCGTTTCACGACAGGATTGTATTCTGGACGTTTGTGTAATGTAGAAAATCACACATGGGATAATAAGCCTGAATATGTATTGAAGACGAGAGTGCCATCAGTGTTTGCTAGCTAGTTTGAAGAGTGGACTGTGCAGGAACTGACAAATTAGGGGCACTACAATTATGAAGGATGAAAACATGGAGCGGCGGTATCTTCCCCTAAAGGAAGCATTGCAGCTGTGCAAATCAATGTTACCAGCAAAATGCATCACTATTGGCAAACAGCACCCTTTGGATCTATCCAAAGTTTCTTCTTTTAGATGAAAAGGAGTATTGTGTCCTTGAAAAAAATGCTTAACTAACATACTGTAAGTCGGTTTCAGAAACACTGACAGACAAGCAGCATCTTTAAGCATTTTACAAACTGCTTAACCGTGAATGGAGGCTGACATTGCAATGCTAATTTGCAGAGTCCTCTTGCTAAAACTCAATAATCATTTTCATTACACATCTTTGGTACAAACCAGCTAATTCAAGCCATCTGCTGAGCGATTCACACGTTTAAGACCCAACCAGGTCAACAGGGTACAGATTGGAAATTCTCGTTGTTGGTTCCCTAACCCAGGAATGGCACCCATGAGCAGGCAAACGTACATATGAAACATGGATTTTGCCCCCCAAAAAATAAATTTGAAGGAATAAAAGGGAATCTGGACTTGGCTCATCTAAGCGCCCTCTTCCCGTTAGAACTACGCTGAAGTTTGTATGGGGGAGGGATCCCTCAGGATAAGCATGAACATGACGTGAACGAGCACCGGAGCGACTGAGGTGGCGAGGATGGGAGCGACTGCAGGTCATTGGCGTCACCGACAGGAGGCTTCTGGCCTCTACATCATCCCCAACTGCATTAGCGTGTTGGCGTACGCCATCGGCTTGACATTCGGATGAGGCTGTGGAGGGAGAGCATGAACAAAGTAAACACTGGGAGCTTTTAAAAAGTTCTAACTGACATGTAAAATTATAACTGCTTTCTAAATGTGAGGTGTATTATAATATTACACCTAGAGCTAAAACAATTAATCAATTAAAATCGATCATTAAAATAGTTGACAACTAATTCAGTCAGATTAGTTGCTTTATAATCACATTTTACCATAAGCGGCCTATTTTTAACACAATCTGTTACATCAGCGGTCAGTATGTGGCAGTAATGAGCTACCTAACGCTTTGATCTACCAGTGGAGCAATAGAAGAAGAAATGAGCCAATCGTTATCCTTGTTTTGCCGAACATACCACAAACATGGCAGCATAAACACATTTGCCCTCAGCAAGATGGCGAACAATTTACGAAAGACCTTTCTAAGTGAACATCTGAGACGAAAACATGTCAGAGTTGATTGAAGCGAGAAAGGAAGAAACAGCGAGGTAAAATAACCGATAGCTAATAAGAAAATTAACGAGCTAAATACTGTTCATGAATTAAGTCGATATTGATATAATGTTGCAGGGGTGTCCGAAGCTTCGTTACTTTTCGTGTGTGCATATTTCGTCATTTTGTGTTTCTTCTGCAGAAATAAACAAGCAACAATTAAGGAATAGATGTGGATCAAGATGCTCGCCCCCAGCAATGTAACACTTACAAACTCTGTTCTAAACATGCTGGTAGAGCCAGCAGCTCATATGATTTGTAAAAATAATGCCCGACTAAGTCGGTCTCCTGCTGAATATACAGCATAACAATTAAATGAAATGTCAATTTAAACGCACAGCACAATAATTGCTTAGATTGTTGTTAAAATGCTGAACACTCAATAAGTTGTATAGAATTCTACCTAATTTTTGTATTTTATGCTTAAAAATGAAGAAATATTTTACACAGTTGAGCTCATTTGTTCTTTTAAACAAAGTTAAATAAATTGCAGTGAATGGCACAATTCTCTTGTGTTTTCTATATCCTAATGAAAATACGTTGGTAATAGCTTGTATAGGAAAGCAAAGGCTAAATAAAATGTATAATAAAAAGCAATTCATCGTAAAAATAATAGTCAGATTAATCGATTATGAAAATAATCGTTAGTTGCAGCCCTAATTACACCTAACCCTAAAGGTTGTAGGCTAAGCAGAACAATGAACAGGAGTCTATATACACTCATTATAATCATGAATTGCATTATTTGGACAATTATTTTAGCTGTTTTTTTTTTTTTATTCAACTCCTCCTTTCTGGTAATTTGAGATCATGTTGAACAGTCCATCTATTTAACCGCTTTGTGGGATGCGCCAACGCTATCAAGAGCAACATATGCTCAGCGTGACACCATGCTTAACAATTGATACAACATTATTTCATTTAAAAGCCTCAACTTAATTTCTCTTAACATTTTAATGTTTGTCTGGTTTGAGGATTAGAAAACAGTGCAAGGTTGATGTCATAAATATGACAACGAAGATATCTACCTATCATATTTCTAACGTATCTCTGTATAATCTGTGATGCTATTATTATCTTCTCAGCTGATATTATCTCTAAGCTGTATTGAGGTAAGCAACCCTACAGCTGTCCTACTGGTATACATTAAGTGAACCTAGGAGATTTAATTTGTTAGCTAATGAACAGCGAGCAATTTAGAAAGATCTTTTCTAATAATAATAATACTTTCCTGACCATGTAAAAGGCAGCTGGTTGAAAATTGTGACACATTTATGTATTCTAATAATGTATGGCTCTGGCTGAAAGCTTGGATGTGTGCCATCCACTTTAGATAAACTCTTCCAATCCTGATAAGTCCTCAAAACATACAACCAAATTTAACCCAGATACTCTTGAGATAGAAACAAAAGGATTGAATCCAAAATGCATCCACGGAAGCCCCAAATTCATTTTACATTTACACCAGGGATGATTAGAAGTTTATTTCTCCTGGAAACTGTTAGGAACGCAGGAGATATTAAAATAGTAGACTGACCTAAACACAAGTTTGTGATACTGTATTAATGTTCTAATTTCTTTTTGGTTATTTTTCTGGTTAACTGTTGGGGTAGTGACAACTTTAATTATTTATACTTTCAAAATGGGCAGAGAGAGAAGGTTGAACACATGCAACAAGTCGGGAAGTGAACCCTGGTAAGCAGTAGACCGTTTTACTAATGATCCAGAGGTCGCCTCAAAACCGATGAGATTTAAGAATATTTCTAAAGTAGGATTAAAAAAAGCCTGGATTTCACAAACCCTGATTCGAACCCCCCCACAATATACTGACCACAGCAGTGAACTGGTGAAATTCAGGTTTGAGGTCTGATCCCCTGAGGTGGATGTATGCTCCTTTGTTTCCCATCTGATCACTGTGGTAAAGCAGAAAATAAAGAGATGAAGAGTGCTGCATTCTGTATTCACTGGTTTTGCAACTAAAAGCCTTTTGTGCGAACAGCTGTTTGCTGTTTAGCTAAAAATCTTGCATGAAATGCTTCATTATCCCAGACAACGTACCAGTAGTTGGGCGCCGAGAACACGGTGATGCACTTCCCTGAGTGAGTGACCTCGTAGCCCTCAGCTTTGACCTCGTGACTTCGCACGATGTACTCCAGCTTGTTCTGTTCCAGGAAGCGCTGCGTCACATCTGGACCAAACTGACAGCTCACACCTCGCTTGCTGATCGACCGGCCGTTCTGGTGAAGACACAGATGAAGAAATAATATATTTAAAACAAATGAAAACTGACAAACTATATTAAGCGGTGGAACCAAACTCACCTGAGGCTGTGGATCGGACCACAGAAGGTCACACATTGGACCTGTTGAAAGGACAGTAGATGATTTGAGCCTTTTGACATTTGGAAACATGGATTGTTTTGTAAATTTTATAATTAATCTTGCAGTCTAAGCCAACCTGAATCTGGAGGCTGTCTGTTCCTATCAATCTTCCTGAGATCCTCCAATGTGACGCCATCATCACTGAAGAGCCCTCCATGCATGACCTGGGACACAGAGTGTTATCAGTGACTGTAACAAAAAAAACGTTTGCAGTTTTGCAGTCATCAGGGCTTTTTTGATATTATCTGAAACCTCAAAATCAAGTCCATTTTCAGCATTTTTTGCCATTAAATATAATGTTTCTTTTTTTCTTTTTAGCAAAGTTTTACAGTGACATTTTTCTAAAATGATTAAAAAAACAACAACAACAATTTCTAAATATGAAATGGTTTAGGGTAACCTTACATAACATGAAGCATCACATTTAATTCACACTAAGCAGTCTTTATCCAGTGAGATACACCCACACAACAGCTTTGGGCAGGTAGGGGAATCGAACAATATGGTTAGTTTAATTTAAAATATAATAAATATTATCACAATGAATTTAAAAGGGAAGTTTTATCTATTTTGTGGCCTCTTAGTGCCATTTCATATCAAAATATCCACCTTGAATTTGGTCAGTCTCTTTAAGGTCCAACTCTTTTTGACGTTCGTTCTTTAGCATGTGATCAAAACTTTCCTTCTCCAAGCCATTCCCAGATACTGTTAACAGATATTTGTTTCTTGCTGAACAGATTTAGATTATGATAACTCAGGATATTGTAACAGATCCACCGGGTGTCTTCTGCCGCTAGTCTATGCGGGAGGCGAAAGCCTCTTGAGCAGTTTTACGACAGCACATCTACCCCGGACCGCACACGCCTGCAGAGAGTGGTAAATACTGCTGAGGAGATGCTCAGGACTCCACTTTCTTCTCTGAAGAGCTTCTACCACCAGAGTCCACAGGAGAGCTGCCTACCGCCCCCAGCACAGACTGTTAACCTCTCTGCCTTCTGGCCAAAAGTATAGAAGTGTAAAATGCAAAGCCACCAGGTTAAAGAACTCCTTTTCCCCCAAAGCCAGCAGACTCCTCAATCTACCTCGTTGTTAATCCAGCACTTTATTCTCTACATGTTTACATTCCAACTATTTTCTCTGAGACACACGTTCACTTTACTGCAATCTTTATATTTGCACTACAGAACACTTTTTTGCACTTTTCATCACTTTGCCGTAGACAATCTTGTCCTTGCTTGTAAATATCATCCATATTCTACTATAATCATGTATATAGTGTACCTTGATGTAAACAAATATTTAGTTAGTTTATTGTTTCTTGCTTGTTTTTAATACATTTTAATTCTTTTTCTTTTCAGCATACGTGGCAAGAATTTCTTTGTACAAGGAAACTTGCGTCTTTTTTGTGCACATGACAGTAAAACTGACTTTGGGAGGGTTGCTCTGTTGGACTGGAGCTCCAAGGTGGAGCTCTGGGTAAGTGGGTGATTATATATGTATATATAAATGACTTCAGCTTAACCATCCTGGCAATGGCTTTACACAGCATTCCGTAAGTAAATGTAATAGAAGTGCAGTCGCCTTCCTGCAGGCAGTTGAGCAGCAGTACATAGCATCAGGTGGGGGAGGGACCACACTTCATTATTCTACGGCTTCTTTGATGAGATTAAACTGATCACTGCACCACTGTCTCTGGTACCTCACTATTGGTGTATATTGTTAGAATCTTAAGATTGAAAGTGATTTGGAAAACCTTGTCCCTCCTTAATATCAAAAATATTATGCCTTTTATATAACAGCTTGTGTTTATAATATATAAGTGTATGTTTAAAGTTTATAGACTCAACACAGCCCTTCACCCTATTTTTACCTGCAGACAGGGATTTCAAAGTTTTTATTTTGTTTCTTTGCAATAAACCAAAAACAGAATCACGTTTTTTTTTCTCTCTCATTAAATATGGAGTTTACAGCAGGGTGCTCAGCACAGTCAAAAGGGGGCAGTAGAAACAAATTATTATCAAATGTCTGCTAGTCGCTGCCATCTTGCACTTGCCACTGTTGTGGCAATAAAATATTTATAAGTCAAATGTTTATATTTACTATATTTTGACACCTTCCCTGAAAAAATTAAACATTTTCTATGCATTTTTATTTTGTTTATTTTGGTGTCATACGTGTCCATTTTTAGAAACCATCGAATATTTCACTGCACGTTATTCAAAGACCTTATCTGGTGAAATAGACTCATTTTTCACTTTGTACCGTCAACACCTACCAGTACTTTGTTGTTGATGCACTGAACAAGAGGAAGCCACTGGAAAACCTCACTGAAAAGCTGGAACATCTGGGCTGTGTATTTGGCTTTGACCTCGCCTTCAAACCCGTACATCTGGTTCATGTTGTCCGTCTCATGGTTACCTACAGGTACACATCTGTTTACATTCTGCTGGACCTTCGGAACTTCCTAGTCAGTTATTCAACACACACCACAAAAACTAACATTAAACCAAATAAGATTCAGTTCTGAATGAAAACGAGTGACGGGTGTGTGTTTAGCATGTAATAAACATGTTTTTCCAGCTGCTACATGCACCTCTCACCTCGGAGCAAGTGGAAGTGGTCTGGGTAGAGCAGCTTGAAGCCAAACAGGGTGAGAATGACCTCAACAGAGAAGGAGCCTCGATCCACAAAGTCGCCATTGAAGAGCTGGAAGCTGTGGTTAAGAACAGTGACGCACAACTTCTGAGGCCTGTGACGCACGTTGCTTTTGTCATTTTAGAACAAACCCAGAAAAATAACCATACACAGCGCCAATATAAACGGAAAGGATACATATGGGTTGGTCTCTGAGGGTAAACCGTTTAGCTCGAAGATGTTGAGGAGATCGTAGTACTGCCCGTGTGTGTCTCCACAAATCGTTAGTTTTTCCGTCTGCGGTGGAAAAACAAATATGGAAACATCAAACGACAGATAACTTTTCAAAAATTGTCTACGTTCTTGTAAAACCTAAAATGACATCTAATTTTACCTCTTTTATTGTGATTTCAACGAGACTTGGTAGTTTTGATAGAATGCCCTTTACTTGGACTAAAATCTGTAAAAATACAAGAAAGGTTAAACAAATGAGGAAAGCCCTGGCTGTGCACTAGTAGAAATGTATGAGCGAGCACATTTACCTGATAAGCACATTTTCTGTGCAGCTTCTTCTGATCTTTAAACCAATCCATCATGTCTTTCATGAACTGCAATGTGACTTGCCCATCTTCGAGTTTGGGCCCTATATAGTCATCCTCAATGGCTGCGGAAATAAAACATCGTTAACAGACTTCTTCATCACTTCGATGAAGCACGTGTTGAATACAATATAACTATAGACTAAAAAAGGAGGAAACTTACTCATGCTTTCTACATCCAGAGAGTCTACGACGGATTTCTTTTTTTCATCACTTGCGATGGCTCTCTCGAACGCTTTCTGCTTCACAATCTTGTTACATTCTTGATACTTCATTCTGGCATCGTTGTCGTTCGGTCGAACTTTAACAACCTTTTATCAAAACATGTATGTTATACGATATACTTATGAGGATTTTACTTATAAGGAAAATAAAAGCTGTTGCACCAACCAGACCCTATAATTGCTCCCTTGTTAAACTAGAAATTAATTGTGAATAATAATTTCCCCAAAAAACACAGCAAATTTCACAACACCGGATTTTTGCCAAACCTGCTTTACAAGAACCTCCCTCGCAACATGAAGCATGCTAAAAGTTCCTGATTGTATAAATAAGCATATTTAGATTAGAGGAGCTAATTACCTAAACCAGACCATTTATTATTTTTTGTATAAAAAATAAACATCCTACAGATTTAGGTAGAGTCTAGACTCAGAAAACCCATCAGTGCAAAGCAAGTATCTACCACAAGTGAGACGTGCTTCTTTTCTTACCGTTTCATAGTCCTTAAGTGCAGCTTTAAATTTGCCCAGCGCCATGTTAGAGGTGGCGCGGCGGTAATATCCTTTTATGTAATTTTTGTCCACCTCCAGGGCCTTCGTAGCATCTGCCAGAGCATATCCATAGCACTCTGTGCGCAGGTATGCCAAGCTTCGGTTGCTGTAGTAGATGGCATTGGATGGATTAAGCTCCAGGGCCTCTGTGTAGTACTTGATTGCATTGTCATAGTCCTTTTCTGGAAAAAAACAGAAGTATATCATAAGTTAGATAACAAATGAGAGAAGCAATATAGTTCTGAAGTGAACATGTTTGAATTTTTTGTTGAAAATATGCCTTTGATATATGAAACAAAATAATAAGACCGGCCCAGTAATATGTTGCTATTTATGTTGTTATAAAGTGTGAACCATGAAGCTCCTTTGAGCATTAGAGGCTGACTGACAAGCAAATTCAGCCTTTAGTTTCTATGTTCCTCAGCTCTGTAACAAACTCCCTGAAAACCTGAGATGCATAGAAACATCCAGGTTTCTGTTATATTAATGTGTTTCCTATGATTTTAGTTTTGGGTTCCCCGACTTATAAACTTTACTTATCAAATAAAATGTCTTGGAATTTAACCATATAGAGATCCAACACAAGAATCCCAGGCAAGGGATCTACTTAATGTATTACTCTGGTTTAACCATGATAGCAAAGTATACAGCAGTGATATGGGTAGAAATAAGCTTTTTTCAAGTAACTATTGCTTCACAATAATCCACCTTTATATCATCTACACAGTATCAGTACGAGCAAAAGACTGTTCAAAGGCCATTATTTGTTAGCAAATGTATTGTATGCTTTAAGAACCTGCATTTTTGTAGCTAATGTAATATTGAAAAAGTTAGATTGTCACATCGGACAGAAATGATACTCACTCTCAGTTTTTTTTAAGACAAACTTGCGTTAATAATAAACCAGGCCAAATTATTTCGCAAAGTTGAGAATATTCAAATAAATATAACTTGACCAAGCTAATAAATTTAGGTGGTGTTTTTTAGTTTTGTTTTCAATTAATAAAGAAAATGGATGATACTGATTTCTAAAGTTGGCTACACCAGTGAGACCCCGTGTGTGTTCTGTATCAAAATCTAAATAACTACTGAATAAATGCAGAAATTTAGCAGAATAAATAACAACTAGATTAGATGAAGAGCATTTCAGCTGCCACTCTAAACGTATTCAGTAACTGAACTACTACAGGTGTCGATTATGTTGCTGCCTCACTTCTGCCAGTCTTCCCATGGGGCATATGGGGCCACCGTGTAGCTCATCATCATTTCAGCAAGAATGTGTGGCAACTCAGTAAATGGCTAAATGGAGTGTAAAGTGTTTTTTCACATACTTTTAACGCTTGATTTAAAGAATTCCATTGTAATGCATTAAAATATGAAGTTATAAAACCTGCTGAGCACCTCCGCTGATTAAAACAATAATCCATCTTTATGACACAGCTTGGAATTAACAGTATAAAACGTCTTTACATTGTTTGTTAGGCTGATATTTTTATGTTAAGCTACTCTGGGGAGGGGGTTTCTTTAATTTATCAATCAGTAGGTTAATTGCAAAAACACTGAAGCTAGAGTTGGTAAAAGGAGTTAGTATCAGAAGGAAGTGCAATGAAAGAGTTTAAAGGGACCTCCAGAAGGCATAAAGAATGACTGTTCAAAATCACATGATATATCAAGCTAGTCTCATTGTTTAAAAGCAGAGGGTGGGGATGAATGCAGCATGCCGGCGGAATCAAAGCCTGGCCCCTCCGATGTTTTTGAGTTAAGGGTTAGTTTTAGGAATATGGTGAATTGAGATTAGGTTAAATTTGGTTTGGGGCTTTTGAAATGAATGGAAGTCAATGGGAAGTCCCCAGAAGATAACAGTGTGTGTTAGAAGGGGGAATTTGTTGTTTTTTTGTTTTTTTTAATAGTCTTTCTGTCTTTTTCTTTATTTCTTGAGCTCCAAATTGAAAGGAACTTTAAAGTAAACTGGGGTTTCCTCCGCATTTGGTGCACTTTTGCTAGAAATACATATGTTATTCGTTCAGTGGAGTTACTGGGAGTGGTTAGAGTATTAAATTATGGAGCAATACAAAGTAATATCACTCAAGGTAAAAGTGTAGTAAAAGTACTCCTAGAAATAGTTATGCAAGTTACTACTCATTTATGTTTGGAAGCCCAAGTTTCAGAAAAAGAACACCAGCTGGAGGTTTTAGTGTGTTCAATAATGAACTTTGATTATTGGTGGAAGCTATGAAAGCTCAGTAAAACTCTGCTTTCTAATGAAGGCGAGGGCTGTTAAAAATTTTTTTTAAATCATAGCAGCTCTACCTTTATCTACTGGTAAACTAAGCACCGCAGTTGCGGCGAACACGAGTGAAACTGTTCACCACGGCGTCCAGCAGGTTCTGGAACCGACCCGGCGGCGGCGAGTTCCACCAGAACACGCTGACAGCCACGCCGCTAACGGCTAACCACACTGTGCGAATGAATGGAGTTTAACGTTAGCATTAGCTTCGCGTAACAGCTGCACCCGACCGCGACTGGGGAGAAATCGCGTCGAATTAGATCCGAAAAATAAGTAGTAACGACGCAAAAGTCAGCGGTGAGCCATGATTCAAAACCCCTTGCTTGACAGGCCCTGTTAATTACCTTTGAAGAACTTATTTGCCTTCTCCTTGAGTAGCTCAGCTTCATTTGTTACCTCCGCCATCTTCTTCTCGCTGCCGTATTTCGATGGTCGCAAATGTCGTAAACTAAATTTTGTTTCAATTTTTGTGTCTGGTGCCTTTTTTTTAAACATTTACTTTTTAATATATAAAAATGTACACAAAGGCACTTTAATAATAAAGATACACATGGATAAATCTGTGTAAATATAATATAAATATAAGATTCGTTTTTTGTTTTTTTTCTACATATAAACTAAATATCTTGTCAGACCGACCAATTCATTTGGATTCTTTAAAATTCAGATACATATATTCCAATGGATAAATTGTCAGTGGGAAAATATTTTTTAGGGTTAAGATTTTATCTACTTAACAGGGGTGGCCTTCCATAGATGTGGGACACCCACACAGAATCCACAGGGTGGGATGCTCAGGACCCTGTTGAGGGGTTTATACTATAAATTTGGCAAAACCACATGAGGTTATGTTAAATGAAAGTAATGGCAGAAAACAGAAAGGGTACCCCAACTGTCTAAATATGTAGTATGGATTTTAAATCGACAAGGGCAAGTCCTTTTAACTGTGTGTTCAATTATGACTGACTGCGATTAATTCCTCTGTTTGCCTGGAAAAAAAATGGCATCACTTAGTTGGATTATCCGACGCTCAGAACAAAAGGTAAATTCCAGAACCTCTGTGAAGATTATCAACAGAGACAGTCCGAGATTAACACATGATATTCAGATAAGCCAATAATGTGATGAGATCTGAAAGACAGTCTAAACGCTCCCTCAGATTCAAGGGATCAATCCTGCTAGGACCTGCCAACAATAAAGTCAATTATACATCGTCATGAGAGATGCAGTATAAGTTCAGTCACAGTCAGAGCACAATATTCATGTGAACAGTGCAATTGCAAAAGCCAATTTAAATGTGATATTTAGTAGTTTAAAGTTTCAGATTAGAGAGTGTATGGGTTAACCAAATCATTGTGATTTAAATATTCAGCAATAATCTAGCAATTACATGTTTCCCCAAGATAATGTGTATTATTATAACATTGGTTCGGTGACAAAGAAAGAAACGCCCGCTTGAAAACTAGACCCCTTAACCACCAGGGGTCAGTATATACCATAACCAAGAGTAAAACACATGCATTGTGTGTTTATTTATAGTCCAGTAATCTCCCTGGAAATACCCATGTAATTAAGCAGTTTAATTCTTTAGTCATCCATTTAAAGGGGACTACATTCATGGGAGGTTAGCAAGAAAACAATAATGCAATGACACATGCTATTGAAAGTATTTGAATGTGTCATTTGCACATCATTAGCAGACGATTTATGCCATGGTTTGTGTTAAGTGAATTCTTCCCAGGCATTTCGGGAGTTATCTATTGGGTCTTTCCAAGTATGCACTAGAAGGGACAATTTCTGCAAATAAATATTGGGTTTTGTGTCACACATGGGAACAGTTAGTCTCAGTTCACGTTCCTGTTTGAGTGGAATTTTCCTGCTGTGAGCGATGGTCTCCTGTAAAGTAAAACAGGGGACATGGCACAGGTGCATGACTTTACTCACCCTTACATGGCATCTGACGCACATTCAGCCTCTTATTACTGGTTGGCAGAAACATCACGCAAGTTTAAGTAGAAACACATTCAGCCTTGAATTTCTTTTTATATATATATAGTTCCCCCAAATATTGTTGTCAAACAATCTGTGGCATCAGGATCCAGACATGCCTTCTGCAGATTTGGGTTTGCGGTTTTAGTGTATTTTTGTGATTAGTGTAAGAAGTTCAAGCGACTCAACACACCCGGGACAAGTGCGTGTCATAGAGGATGCTCTCCAGTCCAGTCTCGTCCAGTGACTCACTAGTGGGATCCCGCAGTGCGGAGTAAATGGCTAAAACCTCAGTGAGTCACTACCATCCCTGTCGTACGAATACCTGAGTTCACTTTCTCTCGCTGCGAGTGGCCACTCACTCGTCACACTTTCTGAGCCATACAGCTTGTAATTCTGTGATGGTTTTACTAGTAGCGGTTGAGGGAGGCGGTGGGAGGAAAGAAAACACAACAAGGCCGACTGGGAGTGAGCTGACGTTACAGCCTCAATAAACTCAGACAGTGAGTGGGTGAGACGGTGTGGGAGAGAAGAGTGGCAGGGGAAATTTGGCTTGCGGAGAGTAAGCAGAGGGGGGGCAGGAAGGGCTGTCCTCACGGGTGTACGATGCATGAGTCTTTGAGGGGTCCTGAGAAAGTTAAAACAAACACAAACGGAGCAGCACAGAGATATACGAGCAACCAGAGAAAGAAGCCTCATGAAGGTCAGGGGGAACGTGAGTGAGCATTCCAGGGCCGCTAGTCAATGAATGATGAGGTCTCAGAGTGCCTGGGGGATATGGTTACATAGGCTTGTTCCAGATCTTTTTTTTGTGCTATTTATTATCTCCATGTGTTTACAGTACATAGCAAACATATTCATGACCGTTGAACCCTTCAACATTTTGTCATATTACAACCACAAGCATCAGATAGTTTTGTTGAGACTTTTTGTGAAAGACCAATACAGAAAAATGAAGTGGAATCAAAAAGATACATGGGTATGGATCTGAAAAGAGTGGTATTCACCTCCCTTTTCTCTGACAACCCTAAAAAAAATAATGATTTTAATCTTGGCTGCTCAAAAAAATGCCTCAGGATGCCTTCTGAGCAGCTCTAATGTTCTGTTAGAGAACATTAGAGAACAAGCAGCATCAAGAAAACCAAGAACGGTCAGCAGGTCAGAAAAAAACTTATTGAGACCCTTAAAGCAGGATTAGATTTTAGAATAATATTTTAACGTCAGAACCTCTTACAGAACTATGTTCAATTCATCATCAGAACAGAACATAAAATAACTACAAACAAGCAAAGAGATGATGGTCTGCCAAAACAGAAAGGCTGGTCAAAAGATCCACAACTTAGGTGGGACAATCGGCCGAAGGCTGCTGGTCATTGACTTGGAACAACTATTACAGATGTGATAAACCTGGTCGCAGTGATGATACGTATTCATACTGGATTGCATTGAGTCTGTGTTCTTTCAGGCCTGCATTTTAAGTAAAGCTGGAGAAAGCGATTGATGCTTTTATTAGCTCAAGGGTTATGGATGTATGATTCTGTGTTTTTTTTACTTACAATCTTTTCGGTGCCCTCATTAAATATCTCTGCCTTAGTTGCTTATCTGCCACACTGCTCAGTGCTACAGCTACACAAAATAACCGCTAATCACAAAAAATGCAGCACATAGTGTGAGATATGCTGATACAAGAGTTTGACACCCCCTAACTTCAGTGAAGAACAGGAATGGATCTTTTCATTTGTAAACAGATATCTTAACCCTTTGCTTAGTATTTAAAAAGGTTAATGCTTTGCTGGTTTTACTGGTTGGGTATCGGAACTGGAGAGAAAAGGAGCTGTTGGTGCACGGGGGGAAAATAGACCAAAACCCCCCGTTTGTTACTACGAAAGATTTTCAGGCAATAGAAGGGCAAATGTCAAAGTTTAGACTTCATTACAATCGAAAAACAAGTTGTAGGACCTCAAAATGGATATTCAGACGTTTTTAGTTTAAAGTTGGGGTAGAGACATATTTAAAAGGATATTTTTGCTGCTATTGAGCAATTAAACTTGATTTAGGTTTGCTTTTTATATAGATGTTTATCAGGGAAGTCTGACTATATCACTTCAATTTTAAAACATGCAAAAAATAAAAATAAAAATAAATAAATAAAACATTTACCCTTTGTGAAATGCTTTTTGTTAAATCTAAAGAGTTTTTCAAGGATCCTTAAGAGTTTTAAATTATTAAATTTAAAACTGCCCCTAACTCTTTTCCTCGAAAATGTTTCTTCATCCTGGCAGAAATAGCAGCAATCTCCTCGCCCACCCTTTCTCCCCCTCTGTCCAAGTAATTCAGTAATGAGGGCTTGTCTTCAGGGAATCTGTGGGGGGTTGCATTTATCTGAACCACATGTTTTTCTTAGAGGCAGGGCAGAGATTTTCAAAGCCAAACGAAAGATAAATTGTGAATTAAAAAAGGACCCCACCCTCTTTACTGCATTTCCTTGTTCAAAAGTAATCCAGCATTTACGTCAAATTGTTCCTGACTCACAATTGCTCAAGCTCTGAGCTATTACAAAATCCAACTTTAGAGTTCTGGCATATCCTCCGGCTGATCAGCTTAGCCATCAGTCAGCGTTAACATGACACACTGAGCGTTCAGTCAGGAGACCGAGGAGCTGGAAAGTTCATGTCAGTGGAAAAAGAAATGTGATGCATACCTGCTGCTGTTTTACCTTTCCACATTACAAGTTGCTCCTCAGTGTTTCTTGGCCTTGAAAGCAGAGTGGTTAGGGTGGGGACTGGATGAGCGTATAGAAAGCCTACATGTTTATATTTTGTTCAACCTCTATTTACATGTTTTTGAGGAGGTTTAAAGTGAAGTTCTTAAATCAAATTCATGCCAAAAAAAAAGAATCTACGCTTTATGTTTCGCTAACACAAAACTTTTTCTGAGGGATTCCCAACTGAAACTGGAAATGTATTAAATGTACGTGCTAATACGTACATTACATACGTATGGTAAATTACGTACACTGTCAATAAATTCAGTAGATAACCCATATCTGAGCTTTAAGCCTCACACAAAATATTAATCCAACATTCAATGATTCCAAGTCTTTATTCAATAACTTTAATTTAAATCGGATCAAAATGAAACCAAAATAATCAGAAAAAAACTTATATAAGAAAAAAGAAGACTCAGACTAAGTTGCTGTGTATTTACTTTTAAATGAAATACCAGTGTTGGAGTGGTTTATAGTGATCTAGCTATTTTCTGGACAATTTTCAAGATATATCCAGTATATCATGTTAAAACAAATAGTTATACAACATTTAAACATGTATAATGTATTATAAAGATAACTTACAATCCCTCCAAAGGTACTGGTATACCAGGTAAAGCTTTGGTATGGCATACTTTATCCTACACCTCATTGCAGTTCAAGATAAAGATATCTTCTCAATCATTAAACAATATCTAAATGCCAACTAGTTGTTCAAAAGCTATAGCAATATTCTGTCCTACTGCCACTAAAGTAAGTGTGTTTGGCTCTGTGAAAGCTATGAAGAGGGACCTCCACTTGAACAAAAGACAGTAAGAAAACCTATTTTTGTTATTTCATGTATACTTATACAAGTTAATGTGAAAGTTGCTAATTTTCCAGAGTGGATTATTTTTCAAGAATAGGAAAACAGCCTGTTGTGCCTAGACAGTGTTTTTGCTGCCTGTTTAAAATGTTCAGGAACTAATTAAATCAACATTAATATACTGACTGTAAACAATACAAGCTTTATTGGAAAAGTGCTTTATCTTCACTCTTGGGGGTACAGTGAATCTGCTCCAAGGAAATTGCTCCCGGATTGGCTGAAACCGTTGAATATGGGGTATGTTAAAACTGACGGTATTATGCAATTAATGAAACTATCTGGAATCATAAAGAAAAAAGGCAAAGATAGACAAAATCAAGGTCAAAGTCACATATATAGCACACAACATCACAAGCTGTATAAAGTGGTTTACAAGGAATAAGAAACTGGAAACAAAACCTTATAAAAAGAAGCAAACATCTGGTTTTGCCTTCTCCGCTGCCCTAAAGCATGATTAGGATCCTTCAGGTCAATTGAACTGCATAGCTTCAGTTTACTCTTTTTTTTAAAGGATACAAGTTAGTCCGATTAAGTTACCTGTAACGAAAAAAACACCCCCAAGCGTTATGTTTCCACCACAGTGTATGACCATGTAGGTGGTGTTCTAAGCTTATCATAGATGCTTGCATTTGCAATAGTTATGACTAATTTAATCCTGTTTTACATGAAATGAAAGTCAATCTGAAAAATGCTTTTTCTTTGTCTGAAATATATATTTCATTGTGGTATCATATTTTGACACCTTTCCGGTCAAAAGAAACTTGTTAGTTAAGTAATAAGATTACTTAACACCGATATCTATCTGGGGTATGTACAGTTTTAGGCTTCCCACTAGAGGGATGTAGATTGACTGGATGTATAGCAATCAATGATTAGTTATTAAAAATAAATCATGTCGGGTCCCAAATCCTCTGCATGGGAAAGAGCTTAGGACTTCAAACTTGATTCAAACTTATGAACTGGTACAGAAAAAAACAAATATCAAGGGTGCCAATATATGTACAAAGGTATTTTTTTACACTTATTATGCGACTTATGTGACTAGATACACTTTCCTTCAGTACGTAAACCAGTTTAAGCAGATGTCTTTTCTACTTTTTTTCTTCAATAAATTACCTCTAAATGATAAAAATCCGTAAATAATCCTCTTTTTTTGCAAGTAGTACTCTCGTATAACTCTTGAACTAATAAAGTGAGGATAATTGTGTTAGCCTCTGGATCCATGACTCCATTACAGAATCTGAGCCCACACACAGGCTGACTGCAATTGATTCTTCTTGGCGAAAATGTGAAGCAGACTTAAGGACAGTTTCTGGATTGTTTTAACTACAAGCAGCTCTCCCATGCAACTGACTGGCACCACAGGAAATAAAAAAAAGGACCGGCTAAACAGATAATTACATGAAATAAATGGAAATTACAATGGGAAGGGAAAATAGCTCACATGCCTTAAAAGTTAGATAAGGATACAAAAAAAAACCATCTTGCAGGATGAGTTCATCTTTCGACAGAATTCTTGCCTTATTTGGACTGCACTTGTAAATAACCAGCTTGCATTTCCAACCTCCTTCTTTCCACTTTCTTTTGTTTTCCGTGTGTCATCAGTCAAGATTTTCCTATCCGCATATTCCGTTCTATTCATCGTGACTCTGTTTCAACGCACCACTTACACCTTCACATTTTATTTAGCTGTCGTTCTCCAGGCTACATGCCTTTTGCGTTTCCTCTGCATGGGCTTTTTTTTTTGTTTTGTTTTGCCCAGCAGCAGTTTTGTGTTTGATCTGTGTTGGGCACGAGAACAAGGGATGGGATATACGCCCCAAACAGGAAATGAGAAATTCAGGCAAACAGACCCGTGCCTGTGTGGTTCGGAGAGAACGACAGAAAATTCTATGAAGGATAACAGATAAGTCAAGTGGAGGATGTGAACTAACGCTGTTAATCAAGAGGATGAAAATGTTCGAGTTGAAAAGGTTGCGACGTGTGGGCACAATGAAAGAAATATCGTGATATTGGGGATATATTAATAGACACGGGCAACCCATGATGCAGCTCTTCATTGCCCCGTGACAACAACCACCTGAATTGATCTAAGAATAAAAAACATTTCCATATGATCTCACCATGTTTGTTCCCAACAGTGTGTACACTGCCTTGCAAAAATGTTTTCCACAATCACACACCTTAATATATTTCATTAGGGTGTTATGTGATGGAGCAGTGGTGACGGATTCCAGTCAACCGTACAGCAACTTTTAGATCCATTCCTTCTTCAACACATATTAATATCGAATAAATGGTTCATCACAATGCATCAACAAAGTTAAATGAAAGAAGCTCTTGTGAGCTTGAGTTCTCCTATGACTGGTGTGTCATAGGAGTGACTGACAAAGAATTAAAATCTGAAATTAAAATCTGAAAGATGTATTTGCATTCTAGCCTATTAACATGATTTTCCTTAACCTTAATCTAGTACAACCAATTGCATTTAAACTTCATCTAATTACTAAGTGGTTTCAAATTGTGTGTAATTTCCCAGTAGAGTAGAGCATTACCAGAATTGTGCTGGAAGGCTAAATTATTATGACTTTAAGAGGGATTGTTATGTTGTTTTACTATAAATGTAACATAGCATCAGTCGAAATAGCAGTTTAGAGGATCAGATAAAGACACTTCTAATGGAAAAGATTCCTTGTAGAGAGAAAATGTCCTGTTTAAAGTGTATAAATATATATATATAGTCGAATCCCTTGACAGTTTTCTATTAAAATGAAACATGATAAAAATATGTAGCATAATAAAAATCTAGTTAATTTTAAAAGATTGTTTGGAGATTTTATACGCAGATGTTACATAAAACGTACAGAAAACCCCCTTAAACTACCTTCCAATATTGAAGCTATGATCAAAAACCTTTCCTGTCTTTAGGAGTCACACTGGACGGGCCAAGTCACATGTGGCTCCTTAGATACTGAACCCTGTTATAAAAAAGAAATGGGGGGGTTGAGGGTGAAATGGATGCCATACTTTGTACCATTCTGTATCCAAGACTTTAACCTAGAAATTATACACTACCCCATATTCTTTCAAATAAAATTCCATCAAATCGACAATTCCAATTGCAAAATGAAAAATATAGCTATGAACAGTTTTTTTTAATAAGCAATTTGGATTTAAGTATGATAAACAAGGTGTGATTGGATGGAAATATTAGACATTTTTAGATGAATTAGAGTGTTTGTTAGAATAGATCAATGAAGAGCTCCAGCATGGGTGGCCAGTGTCCATTAATAAATCTAGTATGTTATTTCTACCCTCTTTCTTCAGCAACCTTTTCAGCTCCAGCATTTGCAGCCTCCTGATTGATAGTTTTACAAGCCGCTGTATTCAGTGCTTCTTGAAAGCTGTGTTAACCTCACCCGGAGGTAACACACTCTGTGTCATTCCCACATCCTACAGCTGTGCTAGCATGCTGTAAAAGACAGACCCGTCCAGCGGCTGAACCCATGAATCAGGAGGAAGGTCTGAGGATTATCTATCAAAGTGACAGTGGCACATAACCAGAGTGGTTGTGATCTGACCCGGTCCTTTCATCTGGTATTGCGGTTGTTGTTTTGTTTTTTTTCCCTTCTAGCTGTTAACAGTAGCAGTGTTATTTAGTGGCCAGTTTATTTTACTCTGCAGCCTCTGATTTCCATGTTTATGAGCAACAAACGACACATGGTCAAGTTCTCCCACAAAAAAAGCAAGCTAGCATCATAATTGACTCAGTATGACTGGATCCTTGCTCTGTGACCATTACATGACTGTAGGACATGAAAGGGAAGATAGGGCCAAAAGGAGGGTGAGCTGGCTTGTTGTGCAAACGACTGCAGTGCTCATTAACCAGGCCAAATTGTCTCAAATAGTGTGAGAGATCTGAAATAGTGAGGCCCCATTAAGTATAATAGGATTCAAAACTAGGTTCAGATTACATTTTTTATTTAAAAAAACCAAACACATGTTATGACCTGTGTAAAAGATGCCAGTATAGACTTTGAAGCACAAATACAGACGGAAAATATCCAGACACACATACGCTGGCCAATCAGGATGTTTTGGGGGGAGAGTTTCCTTTTCCTGTTGCTTTTGCTGTTGGACTTTCCTGTAGGTTAGCGCTAACTGTTGGTAGACCTTTGGGTACCTTCCAGACTCATCACTGAACACCCCGTTTTTATCTCTAGGGAGTACCTTACTGTAAAGTATTACGTCATATCCTGCTCTCCTGGGTGGTCAGGCAGGGAGAGCTAGCACAGAAACTATGCGTAGGTACTCTTTGCAGCACAAAATGAGGACCACACGAGATGATGAAGACACATCTGCTCTTCAGGTGTTATAACAAAAGAACAGAGCAGTTATCACCCTTCTTTGTTTCACTTGACCTCAGTGGCAAACTTCTAACTTTATTGACACGAGTTTTTAGGTAAAATGATAATTAGTTGAATTCTGCTCAGATATTTTAGATAAAGGGGGTTTTGTGTCTAATTATCCTGCAGTGCCAAAGGAGTACTGTCTATATCCTGTTTTTGTCAGCTTGCTCTTAATCCTAGTGGAAGCTCCTGTCAAGTCTGATTTATTTTTTCGCCTCCGCAGGAAAATAGGACCAAAAGCAAAACTATTACATAAGAAAAATAAGCATGATGAAAATCTGTGGTTGAGCAAGTATTTAAGATGATTGATCTAAATTAAAGACGCAAAACCATGTTGGCAAAACACTCAATTACAGCTACAAATCATGCTTTCAGGATTCTGAATATGAGACCAGAGGTTTTACTGACACGAAGAGGAATCTTTCCAGCGCACAGCTTGTCTTTCGGTCTCCATAATCATGCCCTAGCAACCACATAAGTAACTAAAATTGTATGCTAAATATGATATTTTGTAATTTGAGTTGTTTCTGTGAATTATAGTTGTTACTTTGCTGTTCCAAGAAGACAAGCCAATGGAGTTCAATGTTATTTAAGCCGATTACATGAAGCCTTTTGATTGGTTGTTGAATAACTAATATAATGTCATGGAACATACAACTAGATTGTAAAAGTCAAGCACCAGAAGAGTAAAATTCTTTTGACTGTAACTTTGGTGTTAGTTTTTTAAAATCTGTGTCTTTGTTTTTTGTATTTTCTCTTTTAAGTTCAGTTGACACAAATTCATCTGGTTAATTGGAGATTTTTTTTTAAATTGCAATGAAAATCCAACAAACATGAAAAGCGTCTTGTGCAAACTATCATTCAAACTGAAAGGCAAAGTGGAATATCCCTGATGAAATCACCCAAGAAAAAAAGGGAACTCAAGCCAATTTCCTGATCTTGTTGATTTCATCTACCCACAAGCAAAGGTTATCATTGATCCGCTATTTGGAGATATTTTTGATGTCAAAGGGCAGCTAAGTAAAAAGTGTCTTTCAGCGATCAATATTTTACATTTTTCTAGACTCTGTTTGGGTCTTGGAAATGAAATAAATTATATCTAAACTGTTGCTAATGTTAAACCCTTTCTACTTATGATTTTTCCCCAATCTCTGTCTCCCTAACAGCTTTGCAAGGATAAACCGTAACAGTGCTGTCTGAGGTGAACATGGTTTGTTGCTCCAGGTAAAACGCCTTTCACCTCAGGGATAATCGCGACTGTCGATTAGTCAATTACTAACAAAAGATTTTGGCAGTCGATGTGGACAAAAGCAGTCGTGTTTTGACTAAATGAAGACTGCATTTGCTATAAGGACCGGCACATAGCGTCGTAAAATCCTAATGTCCCGGTCGCATGCAATTGGATTGAAGTACATTTCTTTATCCAGTGGGTGTGTGAAGGATGAATAGTGATGAGGTAATGAATCTAATTGTGGCAAAACAATGTCATATAATGATGTTGAAAATAAGAAACGGGGTAGGTGTAAAGCGGTCAGCACATTTGTACTTGTTTTGAGTGGCAGTGAGCCTACCACCCTCCTCAAAGTTGCTTAGTGCCGGTTAAAGAAATACGGATCCCTTCGGGCCATGACAGAGGTGTCATTAAACGAGCTGTTAGTTGACATATGATCACAAAAGTTAAGATCATGTTTTATGAAGGTGGAAAAGTTACTTACTGTTGCTTTAATAAATATTTACCACATTGATTCATTTCAGAAGTTCTCTTTTCATTTATAATTAACAGCAAATTGATGTGCCCATGTGTACGTATGAATAAGTGTGGATACTGAATACTATGAATCATTACAAATGTGGGTCTATAATAGAACAGTATACAGAAATGGGACGAAGGAAGATTGCATAAAACCAACCATAACTTTACCCACCAAACCCGGAAAATGGCTGTAAAGGAATGAGTAAGCTTGTTTTGACCTCTGCGACAGCTTCATCTCCCTGACACCTCCACCCTCTGCTTACATACATATACATATATATATATATATATGTGTGTGTGTATATATATATATATATATATATATATATATATATATATATATATATATATTTGTCAGTCTCAACGCTCTTTTGTCTCCTTTCTCAGTAATTTTTTTTAGGAGTGCATCCCAAATTTGAGTCATAGCTTTCTCCTCCGCCCATTACTCTCATAAAGTTTGTCTGTATTTGTAACTTCAATAGACTGCAAAGCGAGACACAGCTGCCATACAGCTGTGCATCCTTGTCATACAGACACAGGTGTGCATGATCACAGGAGATGCTCAAGCACATGTGTTGTTCACACACACACACACACGCACACACACACACGCACACACACACACACACACACACACACACACACACACACACACACACACACAC
>JAVLVB010000546.1:1396259-1425887 GCA_032876305.1 Orestias chungarensis
CTGGTGGAGGAAAAAAAGGGAGTGGTTGTGGGGGTGAGGTGGGGTGTACTGACCCTAATGTCTCTGCATAAAGGCAGGGGAGGAGACGCTTTCTCCTGCTGTCATAACCCTTTCACCCAGTAATACAACAGGGAGCGTCGCTGACACAAGAGGCCACAGATCATGGCTGACTAATGCGAAACAGACCCAGTAATCCCTCACACCCCCCATAACCTAGGGATGTCAACATGTAAACCAACCACATGCATGTGCTGTTTGTTAAAGGTAATAATTCTGCTTGTCTGCTGTTAGGTTTTTGTAATAGGCTATAACCAGTGACAGTGTTTGACATGTTCTTTGAATAAGGTATGCCGTAACACATTTCGTTTTAATGTGTTACTGTGTGTGTGAATGAAGGTATATACATATATTCATATATCTTACTGGAGAGTCTTTTATTATTGATTATTATGTATTAAATTAAGATAGAGAAAATTAAGGAACAGACATAAGAAGAACTACACTCAACATAATGGAGGATACAAATGGAAGAATCTAGCAAGAAGTTAATAAAACATATGGTGATTAAGGGATAATGTATGGTGAGACTAATTATGGACATGCAGTACAGCTTTGGAAAAACCTGGACAGGGAAACTGAGGGAACAAAACACAACTAGAAGCCAAAGGTTAACACTGAAAACATGAGAGTAAAGCAAGAACACAACAATATAATATAAACTCTGCAGTGAAAAACAAAACCATCCAGGGACCAAGACAAGAGCCTCCCGTAGTCAGCAGAACGTCAAGCCTTTAAACAATCCATTGGTTTCGCACCAGAGTCTACAACAAACTCTAAAAGGGAGATACATTTCAGTTACCAAAATAAAACAAACCTTTTCTAAATCAGGTGAAAACCCCTTTAGTTAAACCCTTCTCTAGATGTCATAACATTGTGTGTGTTTCTTTGTAGTACAGTTTCTAGCTAGCCCAAATCTCCACCTTGGTCGTGTTTGACTTGGCGGCTAAAACATTTACTGCCATTCATATAAACCAGCTTTTCTTGGCTTTAACATTTAAAAGCTGAAGTGATATAAAATGAATGTGAATGAGTTTTCCCTGTGGATGCTAAACACCACAAAAAAGAAAAGAAAATCACTGATAGTTTTTCTAGGTTCTAGATGTTGTTATAACCGAACACTAACTACCGTCATCATTTCCCACAAGCATAAATTTGACTCTCGTTGTTCTTAAATTAAACATTTATTTTGAGGCACGTTTGTCCACATTTACATTGTTGTGTGTTCAGAGGCCAGAGCAAGAGATTGTGCTCTGTTTATTACCCAGGGAGCTGTTTACAGGGTTGAAGCTGTCCCTCTGGGTCCAGGAATATGGAGAAAGTCAGAGAAAGAAGGAAATGGTGGGGCCTTATCGTGAGAAGAAGCCAGTCCTGAGGTTTTATTGGTACCTTTCCTTTTTTAGAAAACATTTCTTAGTGAGGGCCAGAAAATTAGTCAGGCAGCATGTAGTCAGACACTATCACAGGGTGCATCATACTTTCTCTTTATAGATTTTGCTTTAAAGGGATTTTTAAGTTTCCCCTCTGCTTTGATCCTGTTCTTTTAAAGCTCTGATGTTGGCTACTGGTTATTTCCACCACAAAAGACTGGCCCACCACCTGGCAAAGGGGAAATGAAGAGTTTTTCCCTTACCTAAATATTTAGAGTGTAAAAACGATAATTGAACATGTTATTCATACAAATAATTAGGTCTTCTTCCCCGTATCCTGTAATATTTTGATTTCAGGATTATAGTCTAAATTATCAGGACATCTTCAAAGAACTGACATGGGTAACAAAAACACAGGAGCAAGAACAAAAGAGACAAAGGAAGAGATCCACATGACTGGCTCAGGTTGTGATAAGCATCTGAGTTTAACCTGCAGGTGTGAGATGGCAGTAAAAAAAAGTGCAGGTGATGAGAGGAGAATATCTGCCTGCTTCTTTTAAACATTAATGGATTTGTAGACTCTGAACTGAATTTCTTTTGTCACTGGCTGACTCTGCGGCTTACCTGTGAGGGAGAGTTCATCGCACCCAAAGTACGGTGTTTCTGCAGAACACCTGGTCCTTGTTTTGACCCTGAACAGTCTCTGCAAGTTCCCTCATTTTTAGGAAGTGGATTACGTAAATAGAGCAAATTATTTATAAACTTAAGTATATAACCAACCATTTGAAACTGAATAATAATGCAAAGAAGGTAGTTCTGTGGAAAAATTGTCCCCTCATTCCTTCTGTTTCTGTTTATTGCCACATGTAAATGTTTCTTCATTTAAAAGTAAGGTGAATTACCCCAAAACCTAAATCACTAATCCTTGTTGGCAACATCTGCCGTCAAGTGCTTGGTATAACTGAACGTTTGATAAGATATAATTGAAATTACTTTTTGTTGTACAGTGCCTTGTGAGTATGTGTGAATTTGTGCTCAAGCAATAAACTGAATTGAGTCGGATGTAATTTAAATTATAGTCCTGCAGGATAACCCAATAGTGCTTAGTTATGAATGGAGAACAGGATCGAGCAGAATTTATGGTTCAGTCCATAACCAAAACTATGCTAGGTCCTAAAATAGCAAAGACACACCACAACATCGCTCTACCATTACCATGTTTCACTGTCAATAGGATGTTTTTTTGTTTTTTTTTAAAGAAAACCTTACATCAGGTTTGATGGGTTGCTTTGTTGTCATAGGGACTCAACATTCTTAAACAACAACTTACAAGATCAGGCAAGATAGTAAAAAATACTGTACATAACTCGATGGAAAAGAGCCAGGTGACTGAAGCACAGGAAAACAAGCATAGGGAATATACTGGAGGGGAAAAGAATCTGGTGAGGAAGTAATTAAACTAACAGGCTTTTTATCTACTGGGATGGCGGATGTGTGGCAAAAGAACCAGTCTTGACTACAGGGCTCTGCAAAGTAGGGGCAAACTGCTTAAATGATTTGTAATTGTCGAGGTAGCGAGCAAATACATATATATGTACAACTGGGAAAGTGGATTAAGTGCATTGCACTGTCCATCTGCTGCATCTGATTTAGTCAACAGTTATTTTGATGTTCCTCGTCTCCATGATCACTGTGTTGTAAACTAAATTCATATATGTCAAAGCACCAGGATGTATACTGAACTTGAAGGGGTTTTATAGGAGCTTGGCATGGTTTATCTTTTGGATCTAAACTATTGTGTACGAAAACAAGCGTCACGTGACCATGGAACCATGTGATTGTGTGTCTAAAGTCCAGCACGACCATGCTGGACCCTTAATCATTAAAATCCAAGTGAACAAAAACCTGAAAAGGGAACTTAGAAAAGATGAACAGGAAAAAAGAAATCAGGAACTGAACATGACACTAAAGGATTTTACCAAAACAAAAGCCAAAAAGACTAAAACTAACATAAGAAAAAAAGAAGAATGCTTGAATTTACTGTCAGAGCACAGAACAAGGTCAGACAATGTGAGAAAGAAACTGACGGGTCCGAGGGCGAGTCAAAGGCAGGAGTCCAGAATCCAGAAAAGAGGACAGAATCACGGAATCAGATGTAGCGAGTTATCCAGAAGGCGAGGCAGGTCGGGGGGAATAGGGATACAGAAACATGGTCATAAACTGGGTAAAAAAGGAAAGAAATGCTGGTCATTTACTTGCTTGTGCTTTCAATAATCTGGCCCTGTCAGCCAGCCAGAACACTTATTTACAGGTTGAAGGTGTGAGTGATGATTGGAGAGAATAGGAGCGGTGAAGGTGGTTTAAATCATTAATCAGTCCGTGGAGCAGACAGGAATGTCAACAAAGTAGGCTGAAAGCCCAGATCATAACAAATTGAGACAGACTATAATTGATCCAGAGTATAACTTATCCATACAATGTTCCAATAAGTAACTTTTAAATAGCATTCTAATTTGTGTAGTAGGTCTGTAAATATGGAAAATCTTTAGTGACAATAATAACCTTGAATAAGGAAAGAACTGTGGATAATGGCAAATGGGCCCTGTAAGGGATCAAGTACATGTTTACAGCAGGAGAATAAACCAATGTGTAAAATTCATGCAGGAGTTGTTTCATTTAGGTCTTTTCTTTATTTTATCTGTTTGGTTATGAATGAAAATGAAAGATTTAAAGTTGGGCTAGGTTATAAGACAAATTGTGCATCCAGGACTTTTATGTAATAGATGGGGAAAGGCAGCATTCACTGACAGAAAGCCTCAAGAAGTCTTGCTTGCATTTTGCTACCAAACAGGGAACACAGCAAATATACAGGAGCTGCTGTCCTGACAGCTGGATTCGACAAGACTTCAGATTTGGTATCTTGAAGATCTATACTGTGTCAAACTGTGTGAGTTTGAGGTCCATTTACAACGGCCAACAGTTTACAGAAGAAGAACAGCCACTTTAATTTCCTGCATTTTTTCTAGGTGAAGATTAAATAATTATAATCTAATCTAATGAATACAAAAATATTAATAAATAAATAGACTCCAGTGTTACTTTCAGCACAAGCTAGAAATTAATTTGTAGCTACTTTAAAAATATTAAAATAGGTATTTTCCCCTATGTGACTGGTCTAACTGGAACTAGAAATGCTTATTTGTTGAAGTCGGTGTGTATTTGAATACTCTGCACCTGGAAAAACAGTGGATTCAAGCAGCTGTGTGTTTTTCAAGCCATGCAGAAGCAGGACATTAGCGTCTGTTATTAAAGAGTCAGAAATTATATCAGACCCCTGTAAGCTGCTTCAGTTTTGATCACCGGGTTGGGATAAAAGATCAGTGGCTGTGTAATCGCAAATGTCAGACATGGTGTAATAAGACCTAAACCCAAAACAGCGATTGCCAACGAGTGGAGTGTCGAATCAGCTTACACTAAGCAAGATTATGTTGCAGAGCCAAAGAGTAAAAGAGCGACACTGCAAATTTGACTCAAGGTTCATCATGTAAACTGAACTTTTCAATTTTTGTAGGTAACACTAGAAAAAATGTACCAGATGGATATAATTAAAGCTCTAATTATGTCAAAAGTGATGAAAAGCAACAACAGGATTCTCTGGTTACTCATGGGGTTGTAAAAAGTCGGCACGTGGATTATGTTAGTAGTAAAAGAACAACTGCTTGACCTGAGATCTCTGCGAGCCTCTGCTTTTAACTCTTCTCTCTTCGTTTTTTTAATGAATGCAAGTGTTGCTTTCTTTACTCCTCTTTGGAAAGTGAGCGTTTTTTGGAACATGTCAACTCAGCATTTCATTTTGATCCCATGAAATGCTGCAGGGCTTGGGGGGAAGCAGCTGCTGAGAGACGAACACTGGTCGGAAGGACGATCCAACTTGAGTTTACCTTCCCTCGGGGAGCACAAGATGAACAACATGCAAGATTTATGACCCTCCTGTTGTTTAGGCTCAGTTTGTTTTTTTTCAGAGCAGAGAAAATTTAGCATGCAAGCATTTTCAAAAGTATAATCTTCAGACCTGCTATCAAAACATATGTTTTCCTTTCGTAAATGATTCTGTTCTCAGAAAAACATGTCTTTATCTTTACCGATTACATACAACTTGTCAAGATGATAGCACACAGTGTCGTTTTGCAGCAATAAACAAATCTGGCAGCGCATCAGTTAAAAATGTGAGGGAAAAAAGTTTAATTTATCTTTATTTATCTGTCTACAAACAATGTTTTCCTCAGGCTCCCAGTGGGAGGAAAATTACCCTAATTTTGTGGTAACGTTAGCCATAAGATAGCTGGGATCAGTGTTAGCTTCTTAGCAACACACCTTCATGGCACTTACTGGCTCAAGTATAACACATTTTAATGCTGGTGTGGTTGAGCTGTGGCTGTGTGTCAGTGTGTTTTTATGTGTACAGTGTGAGTGTTTAATTTTCCATACAGTCACTGCCATTAGGTCTGGGACTTACAAACGGGTCTGGACCTGCTCGCTTCTTTCCCAATCCAACTTCATAGCCTGACATTAATCCCCCGAGTATAAAGAGGCGGAGGGCTGGAGAAGAGAGGCTGCCAGTTTGGGGGTGGAATAGATGCATTGATGGTAAAAACTGTTGGGATGGCATGAATCCCTTTAGGGAACTGAGCTGCACGTGCAGAAACCTTTAGGCTGTTTTTCTCAAGTTGGCTTAGTCCAAATGGGACTTGCATTTCGTACGTAAATCCAATGTTTCCAAAGTAATATGGAATACTTCCAGAAAAAAAGGGGGGGGGACCAGGCACTTATTTGATTTTCCAATAAAAAAAGACATTCACTGAAAAACATTAGATTGTGAATCCATATAGAGATGTCATGTGGGCTTTTTGAGGACAACATAAAATGATACAAAGGAGAGATATAGTTTTTTATATAAAAAAACCAACTAATTCATGCAAACTAACAATTAATTTTTACCTAATACTGCAACCTTAAGCTGCATTAACACAAACTACAGATTCCTACATCAAAATGAGTAATGAGTCCAGTAGCCTACACATAACCTACATCAAATACGTCACCTCCTTTAAATACATATAGTTAGTGATCATAGCGAATACACACAGGTGGCAAGTATGTGTGCAAACTTTCAAAGAACGTCTTTGTTTTATTTTTGCAACTGTTGAGCGTTTATCATATAAATAGTTCCTTTGGAAACCTTGCTATTAAATTCAAAGTCCAAATGTAGAATCTGGTTGAGGGTGGCAGGTAAGATGAAAAACATCATGGGACTAGTCTCGCCATAACATCTTTCCTAGAAAGTAAATACTAGGCAAGCTAGGAACGGTGTGACTGCACATCAGTTGCTTGGATCAGAATATGTTCCGGAGGAAGTTTAGGGTTCCTCATGTGTAACTGCAATCGCCAACACTTTTTGTACCACTCTCCCCCAACCTGATTAATGGACAATTAGCTGGACCTGAAGAGAGAAATAGGACACTGATGAAGTACATGAATTGAATGGGAGAGATAAAATGTGGGTGAAAGCATCCTGTATGTTAGTATGGATATGTTGACCATTAAACATATGTTAGTTTTTCTCTTGTCTATTCAATGTTTTCTGCTGTTTTTTATGCAATTGTTGTAATGAATTTTGTCTGTATTATAATGATCTTTCAGCTGCACTGGAACCTTGATCCCCTTATTCAAGGACAAATTTCTTCTATGTCCTATCTTTTTCTATCTTTTCTAACTGTTGACATTTGTGTTCACATTAGATTAGATCTACAATTGTTGTCACACTAACTGAAGATATGAATATATTTTTTAAATAGATTATTTTTTACTTTTAAATACATTTTATTTGATTTATTAAGTTAGGAAGGATTTCCAAGCAAAGAACTAATAGTTTTTAACAAAACATCCAAATACAATCTATTTAAAATAAATGACTTAAACTGATGGAGTCTTGGGGCCACATGAACAAAACAATTGATCACATGTGGAGTCACCCGCAAGATGGAAGCAGGAAACACATGTGCACTCACAGGAATATGTGAAACCCAGGTGAAAACATGTGAATAACATGTGTTTTTACATAGCTTGATATGTACAGCATGGTTTTCACATGTGATTTTTTTTTTACATGTGAAATTCAGTTCTTTGTCTTTTTTTTTTTTTGTTTACATAATTTTTGGCTTAACGATGAATTTTTAGGAACCTCTGATAACCAACCAATGACGATCTGCTTTTCCTGGTATATTTAAATCATTTGCCACAAGGCTGGCTAAATAACCCATATTTTACTTTAACTTATAAAGTAAAACTGAAGAAAGATTTATGATTTAGAACACTCCAAATCACCAAAGCAACTATTAGACACACCCACCATGCCAGACAGTTTTGGGCATGTGCATAGTATCAACAAACCTTTAGAAATAATGGAATATTTGAAAGACAAGTCTGGTGGCCCTTGAAAAAAATCTGATAATGTGTCATCACTGGGTCCAATAAATATAATGAAATCCGCAAAAAACTAAACAAACACAAAATGCATCGTTTTTAATGTCATCTTAGTCCCAAGATCTAAATTCAATAGTGAGTATTAGAGACAACCCGGGATACAGGGCCATCAGGAGATATTGTGCAAAGTATAATAAAACTTCAATCGCTATATGCTCCACCTTAAAATCTTTACAGAAGGCTAAATGTAATCCGATTGGCAAAAAGCAGTTTTACAAAGTCTTGCAGGCAGGAGTATTCAGTCAGAGATCATGTTAATACAACTAGGACTTAGAAGATTTTTAGGATTTATACATCTTTATCAGGAGTGTGACCAAATTTGGAGGGCTCTGTAAATGTTTACAATGTATATCCCTTGAATATGATAAAGTATCTTTTACACACCAAGGTCTTTACTCTGATGCCATAATTTATCATGTTTATTTGTTTTATTTATTATTGTTACTTGTGAACACATTTTCATGCGTAGAAAAGATTGGAAACTGAAAACAATGTTGATTCGATTGCAAAATTCAAATCGTAGTATCATCTTTAAAAACACTTACAATGAAAGATGGAAGCTTCCTTTTCAAAGCTGTAAAAAGTCAATAATTCACTTTGACAAAGGACTCAAAAGTCTGCATGTCTTTTCTAACATGGGCTTCTTTGTCTAAAGCTAACATACACTTTAATTATTCTAAAGTGTTCAGCCACATGGTGTCATCAGTCTCACATCCGTTGATTTTACCCGTCACCTTCATGACCCAGGAAGTTAAAGGGAAAGCCTGCCTTTCAGTTATTAGCACAAACATCCTGAAAACAGAGTAAGGTGGTGGGAATGCTTCTCTTAAATGTTGTTGAACAAGTCCAGCCTTTCAGGCAGGGGGAGTTTTCCAAAGACAGACTACCATTGGGTTTTGTTCTGATGATGTAGATGTAAAGGACTGGCAGCAGTATTATCTTCCAGGAAATTCCCAAATAACCCCTGTGTTCCACCTGGGATTTGGCACTTTTTTGCTGTTACCTCTTTTGGAAGCTGCTGTGACAAATGGAAATATCCCATCTATGAAAACAGAACTTCTTCAGCTGTTTTTTTTTTTTTTTGGTCCTTGTGTTCTTTTTTGTTTAAACTTTGAGTAAAAAGTCATTTTAATCCTTTCTCTATTCCCAACAGAGACAATTCTATACTGTGTCTGTCCATGTAACAAATAAATTAAATTATGCAAGGGAAGAACTTTCTTAATACAAATATATGTACATAAAAATATTGATCATTTTAATATAAAGAGGTCCAAAGTTTCATCAGTTGTAGTCATTGAAGATCTTGTAGTACAAAATCTGAAAATCCACTTCAAATAATCATATTGTCCTCTCTGGGGAATCAAAAACAACCTTCTCCATTGTTGTTTATTTCAAGAAGACACACAGCAGTGTGCCATTATGTTTTTTAGCTACACTTGCAGGTCTTAACAATCATGTTGGAGAGCTGGTCCACCTGGAAGCGAAAATAATCAACTGTAAATCATACATTTGCATGCTGCTTTCACATCATAATGTTCCGTAAACATTTCATCTAAAAATATCTGAGGTATTGATACCCTGTGTTGCCTTCCCACGTAGTAAAGGATTGGCAGGGGTTCCAGTGTCTGGGGAACGCAGCACGGCTGAGCGGATGCTCCGGGGTTGTGATGTTTATACAGAGCCAAAATCTGCAAGATGAAAACAAAGGCCTCTGTTGAGTAATTCATCACCAATAAGGCCTCTGCCAAAGAGGTGTAATTAGAGACAAGCTTGGTTCCTGCACCAAAAAATGCAAAAGAGTTTGAGCAGTATCTTTAAACCATACGTTGGTTTGAAGTTATTTGAAGGGAATGGCAAAGAGGCCAGAATTTTGTTTGGCTAATATGACATAGCTTTTCTACTTCCTCATCTGTTGCTGCCCATAGCCTGTCATCTCTAGAAGAGAAGGACTGCACACTTTTCTCTCATTTACAAGGAATGAAAATCAACTAATTGGCAATAATTGTAACATCATTTTATTAATATCTAAATCTAATGGAAAAAATAATTCTTGTTTACATGATATTGATACTATAACCTCCTAACATCTTTAACAAAAGTCTTCTGGCCAAGAACAATAGTTAGAAGAACTTTTTAGGCAGTTAAATCACTTCTTTGCTTTTACTTCTTTGCAGTACTAGTCTGTAAAATGTTTGTTAAAATATGAATTCATTGTGAATAAGTCTGCCTCGTTTGGAGAACATATTCAGTTCCACAGAACCAGAACAGATCAGGTGAGCGACTGCCACCAATATCTTATTTTGCTTACATGTATTTATAGCAGCCCATAAACCATATTAAATTGGCTCATTTTAGACAGGTACATATGTGTATTTCTTTGTCATCGTGATCAAAAGGAAAAAGTGAAGACTTAAAGGAAGAGACTTAAGTATTGGTTATAGGTGCTTGTCTAAATATCTGTATCTCTATTAATCTTACATTAAAAGCATTAATTCTACTTAACATAGAATTTTTTTTGCCCTTCTAAAAATCACTCCGGTTGGTGTTTTTTGTGACTCTTGCAAAACAATTCTCACTGTAAACAACTGAAATGCAGAACCTTAATTCTGATCAGTTTGCAAAAAAAAAAAAAAGTAGTGTTCTTGTAATGAGAAACTACCTGAGAATATTTGTTTTCCGCATTCCAGATGTATGTGCATGAGCCCATGCAGTAGTTAGCATAATAGCCTGTGGGCTTGTGTATCCATTTCCAACCAAGGTCTTTCCTGAAGTCAATGTACAAGTTCCGCACACAGCAGTTCTCTGTTTGCCTACATTGCACAAACAAAACAGAAAAAAATATTATTATAAAATACACGTATTAGAAAAGTAAAGCACAAAGTCTGAAAAACTGAAACAGAGTGAAAATAAGCAGAGTTAATAAATGTTGTTATCTTCTGCTCTCCTATTTATTGCCCAGCTATAATTAGCCTTAGAGAGTCTGCCTATGACAAGCCTACACCTCCCTCTCTCTTTATATATATATAGAGGTTTAGGCTTGTGTGGCCAGTATGAGTGCCTCTGTGCTGTCCTTTAGTCCAGCTCTTTGAAGCCATTGGTAGGATTTCCTGATGTCTGCCACTTTAGTTAAATGTCGGCAGTACATTCCATGTACAGGCTTATCCTCCCATGGTGGTATCTCCTGTGCCTCCTCCTCTGTTCCCCATTGTCTGAGCCATTCAGTGAGCACATCGTCTGTTGGGGCTTTGTCCTTGATGTATTATGCATCTTGGATGTTTCATCGTGGACAGTGACTCTAAAAGTCACTAGTCCTCTGCCTCCTTTTTTGCTGCTCGTGTACAGTCTCACGGTGCTGGATTTGGGTGTGAACCCTCCATGCATGGTTAGTAGGTTCCGAGTCTTAACATCCGTGGTCGGTATCTCCTCCTTTGGCTGTGGGGTATCTAATTACTAGTAAAGCGTAGCTGTTTATCCCACGGATATTGTTCTTGCCATTAGGCTGGGTTCTCAGGACTTGCTTTACTCATTGTAGGTATTTGGTTGTGGCTCCTTTCCTTGTGGCCTCATCAAAGTTGCGATTTGCTTGTGGTTTTCCAGGTACTTGTAACTTTATTCAATGTCTGGTATTGTTTATTCAGGGAGTGAGACCCCTTCGGTGTGGATGACCTTCCCTCTCTTTGTAACCATCCAACCACACTTCTCTAGTCCAAATGACCTCCCAATGTGACTGCTGTAGATTCTGGTGGTGTGGATCAGTGAGTTGATGTCTCACTAACTCTTGGCATACAGCTTGATGTCATCCATGCAGAGGAGGTGACTGTTGGTGGCCCCATTCCTGAGTCGGTATCCATAGCTAGTCTTGTTGATGATTTGGCTGAGTGGGTTATGGCCTATGCAGAACAGCAGCAGGGACAGAGCATCTCCTTGGTATATTCCACATTTGATGGACACTTATTCAAGTGGTTTTCAGTTGGCTTCAAGGGTGGTTTTCCACATTCCCATAAAGTTTGCAATGAAGGTTCTTAAAGCCCTGTTGATTTTGTACATCTCTAAGCATTCAATGATCCAGGTATATGACATTTAGTCGTAGACTTTTTTGTAATCAATCCAGGCTGTGCAGAGTTTAGTATGTCGGGCTTTGTAGTCTTGGGCAAGTGTTGGTCTACCAGGAGTTGATGTTTGGCTCCTATGGTGTTTATACCGATGCCCTTCTGCCCACTTATCTTAGCCACAATGATGCCTGACATGAGCTTCAATGTTGTAGAAAGTCAGGTTATTGCCTGATAGTTGTATGAGCCTGAACCCTTTGAGGGATCCTTCTTGATTAGGATTGTGCGACATTCAGTTAACCATTCAGGCTGATTCCCAGTCTTTAGCAGCTGGTTCAGTTGGGCTGCCATTTGCTCATGGAGAGCAGTTAATTTCTTTTGCTAGTAGGGGTGGATCATGTCAAGTCCTGGTGCTATCCAGTGTTTCCTACCGAAGGCCCTGTCTTGGACATCTGACACTGTGATGGTTACCTGTGCCCGCTTAGGGAGGTTGCCGTGGTCTTTTCGTAGGGAGATCAGCAGCTGTGCATCGCTGTTGTGGGACGCCTCCTTTTCCCAAATCCCTTTGCAGTACTGTTCAGTTTCCAGTCTTGGTATTTCTGCTCTGCTGTTCTCCCTGCCATTGAGAGTACACCTTAGCTGGGTGGGTGGAGAACAGCCGGTTAATCCTCCCAGCTTAATTTTCTCTGGGGTATCTCTTTAGGTAGTTGGACAAGGCTTGGAGCCTATGTTAGGCCGTCTCAAGTGCCTCAGGTATGTGGTTGTACCTCTTGGGTACTGGTCTTTTCATTGCACCTCTCTGGAGCTCTGACAATTGGCGCACTTCGCTCCTTGTCGTCTTGATTTTAGCCTCTAATCACCTTTTCCATGGTCGGTATTGGATATAATGGTTGCTCTTATAGCCAAGCATCTAAAAGATCACTGATGCTGAGGTATACTGTATATCAGCTTATTGGTTTCATTGATCATGTTGGTAGAGATCATTCTTATTGCTGAATTTACACTTACAATAAGACTTTCTGGTGGTATTACACTCAGCCATTGTAAATGGCATCTGGGCTGCCTGGTATTCATTCGGACTACAATTCTATCTCTCAGGTCAGTTGCTGCCTCGTTCAGTTGTGATGGTCCACTAATTGGGGCTGCATATCGAATCTCTGCATGGGCAGTTGACTCCCTTCTGACCTTGTGTACTGGCTTGCCCCTGTTGTAGCACTTGTGTTGTAGCTCATCAATCTCAAGTTGTGAAAGCAGTTGTCGATTGTGGATGTTGGAGCGCTGCGTCAGTAGTTGTTACGTAGTACACGTTGAATGGACGTCGAAGAAACCATTCCTCCCACATCCCTTGTGTGTAACCCCTCTGCATAAGGTTGCTAGAGTAGTAGCATTCCAACAGATCTTTGTTATCATCTCTCGTCCACTTACGTCTTGTTCCAGTAACCCATTTTTCATCAGGGTGCCCTGATTCCCCAGCACCATACGTAGACCTTGTTTGGCCGGGCGACGTCTGAGCAGGCATGGCATTCATATCATTATCTCACATCATGTTATAAGGTAGGCAAGTAGCGCCAAAGCAAACCACAGACAGAGCCAATATCCACAAATGTAAATAAAGCAAAATAGTGGTGAACTTTACATGGGTTGCAAACTGCAGTACTCTAATGTTTGCTTTTTTATAGCACCATAAAGTGGCACCAAGCAACGGTAGCTTGGTAGCGTGTTGTGCAGTAAAGGCCCATGTCGAGTCAATAAAGATACCGGGTGAAAGTGGGATCCATAGAGAGTAAGGCGAAATCCATCAGTGACCAAACATAATTAAAAGGTTCTTCTAATATTTTCCTAAATCCTCCCAGAATAATAGGACAAAACAACATTTTGGATTTTGTGATTCCTGTTGCATCTAGTGTAAAACTAAAACAATACTTTAAAAAAATTATACTGAGAGTCAAACATGATGTTGTACAATCAATACATTCTGAAACAATAATATCTGAACAACATATATAAACTAAAACTGGAACATACTTTGTTATGCAGCAGGACAATGATCCTAAGTACAAGAGCAACTCATTCTCTAACTACCTTCCAACAGTAAATGAAGACTATGCATAAAATTCACTCAACCTAGTTGGATTATAGCAAAACAAGATTGAAAGATTGAAGAGTTTCAATCATGTTTCAGAGGTCATCAAAGCACTGAAACAACTTTGCTTAAGGTCAATAATGATATTCTAATGGCCTGATAATGGGCTTGTCTCTCTTTTTCAGTTCTTTTAAATCTCAATGCTTCACAGTCGATCAAAATATTCTAAAAGAAAGGCTTGAAAAGTAAAGAAAAACATTTAAAAAAACCTGCTTTGTCAATCTCTTGAGTTGGATGGCATTAAATATTGGCCTCTGGTGATAAGGTAAGATTAGGATATGTAATTTGAATCGCATATCAAAAAGGCCCATAAAATGTGAATCGTTCACCTTAGGAGTATTGCCAAATTTAGAAATATTATTTCCAGGAAACTACTTCATGCATTAGTTATTTCAACGCTGGACTACTGTAACTTCTTATTAGCAAAAAGTTCACACAATGCATCAAATGCATATATATAAAGCCCTTGATAATCAAGCTGCTTTATACATTACAGATATGATAACTCCTTACATCCCTAACAGACCACCTTGCTCTCAGACTGTAGTTTTAAGTGTGTCCCTAGGATCTCTAAAAGTAGAATGGGAGACAGATCTTTTAGTTATTAGGCTGCACTTCTCTAGAACCAGTTCCCAGTTTTAGTGTGTGAGGGACTAGTTTTGAGGCTAGGCTTAAAAACATTCCTTTTTGATGAAGCTAATAGTTAGGAAGAGGTAGAGAAGACAGCGTAATCAGGTCGGGGGAAGAATGCAGTCAAAAAAGAAGGTTCTCCTTTGCTCTTTTTCTCTCATGTCGCCCTCTAAAGGATTAGATTAATTTTTTCTACTGTTATGCTGCTATAGGTGCTTACAATGTGTAGATTTTTTGGAGGGCATACATTTGCTGTCCTTCTTTTAGTGATCTTCAGCCCTAAGTGCTCCATGAAAATTTCTCCCTTTTTCTCCGTAATGTGATTCTAATCACTTTTGTCTACCCAGTTAGATACTGACTGCTCATAATTTCTATAATGCAAATTCTATATGACCAATCCATTTAAGTTGAATCCTAATATTTGAAATACTTAAAGAATCTTTCTACTCTAGAGGTAAACTCAAAAAGTCAAATTGAATCACTAAGTAGATGATTAGTTAAATTGTATGTAGAAACTGCATAATTAAGATGAAAACCTTGTTTCAAAATTATGCACTTTATGTAATTTATAAGCCATTACTCAAAATCTGTGATTTTGCTTACGCTGTGCAGGTTTCTGGTCCACTGGTGGAGCGTTTCTTGCGTGATGTAAGTTGACTACTCATGTTTTTAGGGATTGACATTGTCAGGATGTAGGGAGGATGCCCTGTTATCCTGTCCATGGCTTCTTGGTCTCCTCGTACCATTCCAAGCCCCGACACAGTGAAGGAGAATGTGGGGTCTGATGCCGTTCCACATTCACAGAATAGGCGTAGTTCAAGCTTCTGCTCAACCTCTGAAAACAAATATGTTGGATCATGTTAAGCTTAATTGTGGTTGAACCGGCCTTAACATGAGTGAGAAAAAACGATTGTCTTACCTTTTTCTTTGAGCCACTCTTGCATGGGTTTGGTGACTTCAAAGAAAAGCCATTTGCCTTTCATTTCATTGGTCATGAAGCGTGAGGTGTGGTAGCGGAACGAGGCCCCTGAGCTGTAGTACAGCTCCACGCGCTGTTGCTTTATTATGGAGGTTTTCTTGATGAGTATCCGTAGCTCCGCATTTGTAAGCAGGCTATAATCTCCCACACTGTTCCGTATCTCAGAAATGTTGAAAGACATTGTTATGATCCTCTCTGTGCTGTTTTTGTCTGTGGTTATAGAAAGAGAAAGGTAATTAAAATGTTGGTCCTTATTTAACGGCATAATGCAGACAATGAAAAATGTTGCATTCAGAAAAACAACAGAAAAACTTAAAGCTGGGAGGTATATATATATATATGAATTCTTGTGTAGCTAGGTGTTTTCAACCAACTTGGTCCAATATGAAAAGCAAAACAATTGATTTTAATATCAAAATTTAAAATACTTATGAGAAACAATCAGGACTATATACTTTATTTTGGCTAACAGGGAAAAATATCACCACCTCATTATTATGCTTATCTTCAGCTAGCAGTTGTGTTATGTATCAGTGGAGTTAAATAATGCAAATTCAGCCTTTAATAGCCATATTACTCAACTTAAAAATACACCCATAAAGATAGATATTCCGCTTTGCTTGAAGATTTAAGGTGGAGCACACTTATAAATTAAGCCTGGCAAAGATATGCTGAAACTATTTTTTAATAAACTCAAGATGGAAATTTCTGAAAAGTATAACGTTCAATTTGTCACTACTCAGTGTAAGGAAAATAAATAAACAATAATAAACTGTTGCTACAATTAGTTTCCTTATTAATTTTGTCAAATGAATCTAAGCTAATAATTTTTTATAAAACATGAGCATGGCAAAACATTTTGTTTTAGTAAGAAATATGTTTGCTGATAGCAAGAAAAGGCTAAAATATAGGAACTGCCCACCAAAACTCTGCTATATCTACAATCAGTACAAACTGAAACAAAGTGTAAAAAATGTATATTTATTGATAATTAATTAATTTATTATCACTGGTCTCACAGTTACTGGAACCTCTGATATTCCTACAAAGATGTAATTGGAAGATTTTTACTTTATTTATATATCAATTCAAAATACACTATTTGGTAATCTTTATCCTTATATCTGCATTAGCCACTCGAGAAAAGCCATTTGATTAACGCAGATTATAATTCAGGAAAGGAGCTGTCTAAACTGGCCCATATGTACAAAACACTTAAAAAGATAATTTAAATCTTTTGTTTTAGTCAAGTAAAAAATTACGCATCTTGTTTCCCTTTTAAGTTTAATAAAGGATTAAACGTCCAGGTTGTATTTTATTAATGTGATTTGTTATCGCTGACAGCAGGTTGATTCATTTTCAAGTAAAAGTTTATTTAAGAAGATCTATTCCTTGCAAACACAGATTCTCATGCTGGTTTTAGAAGAACATTTTTTGGGCTATCTAGTGAAGATACTATCTAAAGAGAAGCTCTTTTTTTGCAAGTTTATTTCAAAATCATTTAAACTTTGAAGTAGATTCTTTTTCCAATAATTGCATCCCTCAAGCCTTTGTGTCTTCATAATTGTTTTTCTTAGGTTTTATTTTCTAATAATTCAACCATCAATAGCCATTTGCAGATTTCACACTCTTACACAATGATCTCAACTAAAGCCAAACATTTATCTGCTCCAGCTGCTACAGCTGAAAGTTTTGTTTTCTCAAAATGTTGCAGCAACTGTAATACCTGAGTGTTTCTGAAACATTACTAGCAGGAACATTCTCCCTACAGTTGGTAATCAGAAGCAGAGCAAGCAAGATAGATTTTGGGTGGTAACCCTTTCAGCCTTGAAAGGGTTACCACCCAAAATCTATAAACTTTAAGGAGTTTATACTAAAGATAAAGATGGGGGAAATGCAAAGATATGCAGTAAAGAAAAGTTAATCAAACATGTAGAACATTAGAGGTAACACAGTAAATGTGTGTGGAACCAGTTTTGATTCATTTAACCTGCAAGGGCTGCAAAGGGTGTGAAGTGGAGTGTGAAGAAATTGGAGATGTACATATGTCAATGCAATGTCTGGCACTAGACCAAATCCTTTACTCTGCCCGAGCCTGCAACGCCAGGAGTTCTCTGCTCCCAGGTCCGGGAAATACTTTGACAGGAACCCAACCCAGCTTTGCATACTTGCCCTGCATACTCGACCTAGTCTGTACCAGGATTCTCCCATCATGGCTGCCTATGTATTGTTTACCGCCAACAAAGCCCGGGCCGTTACAGCCGTTATAAAGGGGCCAAACTGAAACTGAAAAAAGTGTTGATGTGGAGTGCAACGGGAAATGAGATTTAGACATTCTGCAGGTCCCACCCAGAATCTAGTCAAATGTTTGGTTTAGAGCATGAGAATGGAAACTCGGCGCATCAAAAGAGACTGAAGCAACATTAAGCTCATAAAAAACCCTCCTCTCCAGATAGTTTTAGTGAAGTGTGTTAAAGTTAAGAGAAGTGCTATTGAAACCGGAAATTAGGTCACTTCCCTTCAGTGCCGTGTTGACTGCTGCACCGTGTTTACAGTCAAACTTTATCATTGCTTCGACTTTCTCATAGCTTAGTATCTCTGTCCCTATTAATAAATTGTCAACATAATAAAAACCCAACACTACACACGTTATGTTCAGATTTCTTGCCTTATTCTGGACTGGAATAATGAAGCCTCCCTCCTACAGAAATAGAAACATGGGTGTGG
The DNA here is from genome assembly GCA_032876305.1 of Orestias chungarensis. Lineage (NCBI taxonomy): Eukaryota > Metazoa > Chordata > Actinopteri > Cyprinodontiformes > Cyprinodontidae > Orestias > Orestias chungarensis. The sequence continues at coordinate 1,414,758 of JAVLVB010000546.1, forward strand.
GGAGTGGATTTGTGTGTTGAACTAGGGCCTATCCACAGGTAAGCCAGGGACAGCTGTTGTGACAGGTTGGGAGACAGCTCTGTAATTACAAGTGGGAGGAATCAGATTCCAGCAGCTGGCTAAATGTCTGCCTTCTTTATATTCCACTTCCTTCACTTGTTCACTGATATACTGAACGTCCAATGCTTCATGTTATTTTATATAATAAATAGACACTTACTTTAGGTGTGCTTCGTGATTGCTTTCCAAAGGAGTCAAGGTTTGTTAAAGATTTAAATTTCGACCAATGTTATGGGAGAAACAAACTTGTGTGGTCTTCATGTGGCTAAAGACATTAACCAAATCTGCAATAAAATTATTTAATGGACACTTTTTAAAATGCTCTGCACCCAAACATGCACCCGTGCAAGTTGGCTGAGTTTTCAAGGCAGAGTGAGTCATTCTATATAAAGGGAAAATAAGACAGGAGATTTGGTAATGAATACATTTGGTGAGCTTCCTTCTGTATTGGCAGCGCGGTAAAGATGTGCAAAGCGACTGCATCTTTTTTGCAGTACCATAATTAAACATTGTGAAAATAATAAAAAAAGCTGTGCATAAATAAAGTTGCCTCAAAATTAAATGAAACATCTTTTTACTTATGCTCTATTACTTGATTTATAGATATTACAAATTTTTTTTAAATACTATAAATTATTTCATAATTTTTATTAAAAAATAGATTTTTGTTTTTTCCATTTTGGGATAAAAAACAAAAGCCAAACTAGTTTTAAATTCAATTGAGCTCCGTTTATGAAGCAATGACGTTTAGTATAGTAAATCCAGAGATTTAAATGGTATAACAAAGGCTCTTCTAGAAGCTCTTTAACATTGGAAAGACAAAAGAAAAATACCATTTAAGTAAGCCAGACATTTTATTCTTCATGTGAAGAAAATACCTCCTACGCTCATATGTAGATACCGCAAAAAAGCAGAAGTTGAACTGTTCCCTCTATTGCTCTGTATCTTATTTTTTAAATAACAAAACCATTACTTTTAGCATTGTAAGACCACTCATATTAAGCATTAAAAGCATTTATACATCTGATGACTTGAAAGGAACGAGGCAAAGACACTGGAGAGATGTTCTCTGACATTCTGAAGCACATGCTCTGCGGGACCTGAGTCACTTAGCATGTCAGTGGCCATCGGCCGGCCTTCCTTCCTGCCAAGCTGCTTCGTCACAAACATGCTGCAAACACACAGATAATAAGTTCAGGAAGCCCAGCAGAGAGAGCGTGAGGGGGGAAGTAGAGGCAAGCGGGAGTTAGAAAAAGGTTAATCGCTCTTAAAGAGATATGGTAATTCAAGGGAAATCACTCAAGGAGAGATAGGATGGAGGGCAAGTAAAAACATAAGCAAATGAGAAATAGATGTCTTGAATTACAGTGTATTAAATTCCCAATCCTAATGGGACACTGCAACAGTGTGAAAAGGGAAAAACAAGAAAAAAAACAAGTCAGAGTAAGGGAACCCCCATTACATATATCTTCATCATTATTATTCTATTTGGCATTCTTTTCTTTGCCTGTCATCTAAGCAGAACAAAATTAAACCCTTCATTTTATAAGTGGCTTTGTTCTCCCTTTTGGTCCCCACACTCCTTAGCATGGTACATCCACTTCAAGCCTCTCTTTTGATGTAGTGGATAAAGGCAGGGGGGATGTGTATGCCTGCCTGATAAAGTGAGACATACAGGCATGCAGAGAACAATGGGGCATTGAAACCTAACTAAAAAATTATGTTTATCATAATAGGCCTGTGAGCCATTGCACAATTACAGCAAAAGAGCAGTTGGCTGTGCAAACAGCAGATGCAGCAACAAGTAAACTGTTAATATAGCCATAAAAAAGAGCTGGAGAGCAGCTGAGCACACCAAATAAGTGGAGAGCATCAAATCATGTGCAGCCAACTTGTAACTTGTGTGATCTCTGATCTCATAAAGCTGCCCGAAAAGATGTTGAACGTAGATCAGGAGATGTGCACATGGTGAAAGAATTCATAAATCACTTTGGCTATTTGGTGTACTCCAGATGACTTAAAGCTGTAGTTATTCCACCTCTGTGTTGAATTTTTAAGCAGAAATTACCCTTGTTTTTCTGTTTTAGCATCTTTACATGATCTGAACTAGTGGTTCTTCAATTGTAAATAACAAATACCACTGTTTCAAGAACTTAACCAAGAACAACTTTTCTTTAAACCACTTTGCTTTGAAATATAAAAAAAATATATTATTTAATGATGTAGTTTTTATATGCATTTAATTTTTACCTAAAAATGTATATTCATGGGGCATCGGATGGCTTTGACACTAAACAAAAGCGAACAATTTCTGGTGTTAGAAAGTACAAAATGCAGAGAAATACATTATTAATATTAGCCTTCACTGTCCATTATCAGTCACTCGTTCGCAGATCCACCTACTCACTGATTTCTTCGAGTGTAACTTTACATTGTTTTCAACAAATTTGCTGGTGGAGTTTTTCCGAGAGCATTTTTCAAATATATAATAATATTATTATCATAATATAGTATAATAAGCACAATGGTAATTGACATGCTATTGCAACCAGTCCAGGAGCCCTATTGTTTTTTTTCTTACCTCTGATTGCCTGTATGACAAAGAGTAAGGAAGACTGTAGATGTTAGCTTCTGCCAAGATTGTTTCCACTGTTTATATTAATATACATTAAGGCTGTTTTATGTGTAAACTAATAACAGACTATTACGAGCATTTTTAGACGAAGTCAGAAATATTTCCCGGGGGACTGTGGCTCCTAATCTCCGCTAATATTAGGGGTCCATCTTAATAATTGTTCTGATCTATGACCATAACTTGATAACTTGAATATTATGAATTATTTTTAATCCTAATTGCAACTTTAAAGTCCAACACAACATCAACTATAAAGCCTTTACTTTCTCTGTGAGTTCTTGAAACTTTTAGACGAGCAAATATCAGTGTGATGGATTAATCCTTATGGCTGCTGGAGCATAAATCACAGCCATACAATTATCTGACATTCTTACAGCCATTCTTAAGCTGTCAGCATTTGCCCTCATTCCTGAAAATCGTTAAGGGTGCTCAAAGATGCATGATTTATGCCTTGCAGCTTCAAGTTAATTTTTACTCACTGGTCATGTTGAACTTGTTCAGCACTTTAGCGAAGTATTCTTCCTCCTCCTGCTCTTGAGAGATGGTGCTTTGCATTTCGATCTTTTGCTCCTTCAGCATTTCCTCGGTGCTGTTATACAGGGACAGCAAGGTGGCAGGAATATCCTCCTGGTCTCCGGCCTCTTCTGGCTCAGGAGCTTTAGGCAAACGCAGTTTGCTGAGGATCTGGCTCCTAATAGCCTCAATGCGCTTTAGCTTTACTGCCTCCAAGTCCAAGGTCTTACATGTGGACATACTGGACACGTTCTCCAGCATGTGCATAGCCATCAGCAGGACCAATCCCAGCTTCATTGTAACAGCTTCACAGTTCAAACACTTCTGCAATTTGATTCTTAGCAAATCCTTCCTCGGCTTTTTCTTTTGCTGCCTGCCTCCAGTTGGGGATGCTTTGGGAATAGTGAATCACTCTGAAGAGAGGTGTGACTGACGCAAGGTGTTTACACACAACAGAACAATTACAGCAGTGAGGAAAGTCCAAAAAGTGCCCCAGCTGCCGTGAAAACCACCTAACACTCGTCTTGTTTGCATAGAAGCAGGTAGAGAGAATCCAAGTGGGTAGACAGAAGCCGAGTGTTAAGTCCCTTTCGGACTCAGCCAAAGAGGTAACTCAATGATGGGCCAGTGATGTGAGTCCAGAGCAGAGCCGTCAAAAGCTAAATAAAGCTCATCCAAGCATAGAAACCTCCCCAAACACTTGCATGACTTCCCCAGCACCCATAAATCAGAAATAATCTGACAGTTTCAAGAAGTCCTCCGTTTGTACTCACAGTACTCACTTTCAGTCTCCCATCTGCAATATTTAACGTAATCCTATCTTGCACAGACCGAGTTTATTCCTCTCCACGTGTCAGCTCTGTGCTGTATTGCTCAGTTAACAGTCTCTTATTACATGTCCCTGGAGGCAAGTGGAAAAAATGTGAATAGAGCTAAAGCCCAATAAGTGAAAATGATGACTGGTTCTGGCAGAAACTGACTTACTCACTTTCTGTGCCTAAAGGCTATTAACCTGCCACAGCCTTTTTGTCCTTTCTGATCCAGCCAAGGTCTTTACAGACCAGTTTAGACTATTTTGAATCAATTTAATCTGAAATAAGTTTACTCAAAATAAATTTTAAAAGTCAAGTACACAGGTAAACCTAAAGAAGTAATTATACCTTACTATTGTGATAGTCAGAGTCTTATATACAGAATACATGACAAACATGCACCGGACTTAGCCCTGACTACCTCTTTTCACACAAAAAAACAGTATGTGATCTATGCGCAGCTGCATTAGACCAGCTTTCAACACCTTCGACTCAATGACAGAGCCGTTGCCTCTCTATCTGCTGTGTGTTTCTCATAATAAGGCGAAGACTCGTTAGCTGTGTCAAAGATAAAATAAGCGCAAACAGGCCTAGAATCTGAAGTTCAGAATGGCATTCTAACGGTAACCCTGCATTGATGGAAACGTTTTTAGAAATCAGACACACCTTCTTTATAAGACAGAACCATCCAAACACAGCGGCAGTAAACCCACGCAAGAGCAGCAGGATCTGGATCGCAGCTTTTCCTCTATCCATCCACAGGTGTCACCTCGTTTATGCCCTCTACAGCTCCCTCACACCTTCTGCCTTAGACTCTGCTATGAAACAGCTCCCTACACATTGCCTTTGTCTATGCTCTCTGCTTTTCCCCACTGCCTGTCAGAGCTTGCTGTTCAAAAAGTGATTTGTGAGAGCTCCGAGCTCAGATAACTTGTACACCCTGTCGCTCTCTCTCCCTTCTTATTTTTTTTTCTCTTGTTCCTGTTAGTCGTCTAATAGAGCGAGAAGCTCTCCGCCCAGGAAATGAAGCTAACGGCAACATCTGCCTGAGTTATCCTGCCTTGCTTGTGTTTTTAGTATGACTGGCTCTTATTCTGTCTATATAAATGTCAACAAGCCAGGTACAGAACAAGTGTCTCACCAGCTCAATGCCACATGTACCTGGTGTCTGCAAAGCTGTAAGCCTGTCAGACCAAAGGAGATGGTCAGCTTTAGTCAAGCAAGTAAAAAAACAGAAATATGAATTTGACGAAGTACAGAGCCAACAGGGCAGGGCTGCGTGGTGCCCTCTCCCGGGTGTAAGTGCTCTTTAGAGGTTAGGTTGTGTATTTTCAAAAGGAAGGCAAGACTAAAACAAAGCAGTCAAGGTTCCAGCCACTGAGATGATTCAATGGGAAAATACGAATAAAAGGTTTTTTTTGTTTTTGTTTTTATGGAAAAGCTATTCATTAAATGCTGACATTCAACAAGAGGAAATTCAAACAAACAAAAAAATCCCCTGAAACTTCACCCAATAACAGTGTCTATTCAAAGAAGGAAACTACCGTTATTGTTTCAGTCTTGTCACATCTGATTATCCTCACCCCCAGATAGTTGGAAAGTTTCTAGGCCCTAAGGGGTTATTTGTAAATATCAGCTGATATTATTTTAATGGGAAATAAAATGAGTGGGGTTATTTGTAAATATCAGCTGATATTATTTTAATGGGAAATAAAATGAGTTTAAATGGGTGAATACTGCCATCTGGTGGAACAAGATAATTTGTAGGACTTGTCTTCCTCAAAAAGACAGGTTTGGGGAACTTAAACATCACATAAGGTCTTATTTTTACTGATAAAATTGGTGTTTAAAAAAAAAAAATTTTAGAAAAATACTAAAAAACAAACAAACACAGGAATGGTTAAAAAAGGCACGACACATTGAGATAAAAATCATAACAATGGGATCACATAAAGAACAGTTAATGTAACACTGTATTGTCCTTTCCTGTTTTGGTAACATCCAGACATGCATCTTATGAATTTATACGTACAACTTTCCCTTGTTGTCTTTTAAACAGTTTGTTTTAATGAGCAATGTTCACAGAAAGTTATATAACCACAGAAATAGGAAAAGTTTGTCATATAGCAGTAGAGTTACTAATAGTATTGGGATTTTTAAAACAACACGCCACTAAAAAAGATTTAGTACCCAAATGGACGGACCTCAAACAGCAATTGTATCTTCACCAGCCAAGTTTGTACTGTCTGTATGTTACCATTAGACCTCCATGCCAGAACTTTGAGATTTCTGCCTGTGTCAGGAGGGCTTCATATTCTACTTTCCCACCATTCACATTAAAGTGGTGATAAAATGGCAGCGTCTTTGAAGAAGGATAGCAGGAGAAGGCGTTCTCACTCAACAGAGAGATGAGACAGTCAATAAACCATGTAACCACATTAGAGCTTTCACATAACACTGTAGCATGTCTGAAGCTCTCTGAAGTGCTCTGAAGGGAGTGAAAATGCTGGATTTATATCATCGGGGCTAAATGACACGATTGATACATTTTGGGTACATTGTTTTACAATAACACATTACATAAAATCGAAATATTAATTAAAAACAGGATTTATCTTAGTTAAAATTGTTGCAACTAGAAAGAATCACATTTCTCAGCACTGGTAATGTTAGTTAGTGATAAGTTGTACGCTTAAAAGAGACAACTCACATTTCGGGACCTAATTCTCATTCAATACAAACAACATCCTGTTATTCCTAATTTCCGATTCTTTCACAAAATCGTGACCAATTCGCAACCATTAGCAGGTGAATTACACCTGTGAACAAACCAATATAACATTTGAAACAGATCAGGAGGCAAACGTACCAACATTGTATCCAGTGAAAGGCAAAAGTTACATGTGCCCACATCTTCATATTTAATAATTACAATAATTATTCAAGTTGTGGGTCTATGAGGACTTGCCGTGTTCAGGCAGTTGTGCGATTATTTATTTATTGTGAACTGAACCCACTTGGATAATAGTAAAAAAAAAACATAGCCCACCTCAATAAGTTGAAAACTATGTTGCAAAAAAGTGCTTACAAGGCTAAACTGTAAAATATCTGTTGAAACGACTGTACTAAACAGTAATGACTTAGCTCAGTGCATTAAGGACATTGTTGTGTACATTGCGTTCTAAAACATGAGATAAAGTTCTCAATTTTAAAATGAATCGGTGCATTTTAAGGACATGGGTTTATTTATCGAGTAATGTATGTGTTTATAACATTTAAAAAAAAGAAATCTTTCGATTCTGTCTTCAATACCTCGAAGGGAGAAGAGCTATTTACATAAAACAAAAGCAAAGTGAGATAAAATAGTCTATATCATGTTTATGCGACATTGTGTTTTAGCTAACGTAGTTAGCGTCTTCTCCATAGTGACAAAACAAAACGTACTTACGGACGTAGCCAGTTGTACAACTTTTAGGGATTAAATATTGTTTTTCCAGTCGACATTACCACTACTGTTTCATTGACTGATAACTGCATATACCGTCGACTAAGTCCGTTTACATTTATGTGTTTAAAACAACTAAATATAGTGTATTATGGCGGACGCTGCTACTGTCCGTCTCGTACGTGCTGTTAGCTTACTTAGCTTTGTGAATTGCCATTTGTTAACGTTTGCTTGCTTGTCCCCCCCCCCCCCCACGCGTTTCAATACAGGTAAGTTCACTTTGACCCTCTTGCGACTTCGAGCAAACTAGGGCCGCCAGAGAATATATTTCTTGTAATTTAAAATGTTTATAAACTAGAAAACTAGAGACAAACAAACGGTCTTCAGGTGGTTACCATAGCAACGACGCACTGGAAGAACTCTGGCAATGGCAGGTCAGGTACGAAGCTTGCGAAGTTTTATCTGACTTTTTACAAGACCTCTACTCTTTTGGAAGCCAATTTAGATTCTATACGTGAGTGTATATGTGTAATCATTTAAAAACATAATTTAGGTCAGAGTGAATTACTTTTTTTTTTGAATTTTTTTTTTTTTGGAAGCAATCTTTGAACAGTCCCAGTTTTTTTTTTTTTTTTTATGCTAGCTTTGCAGAACTTGAGACTGCTCGATGGAGAAGTATGAAAAACTGGCCAAAATTGGAGAGGGCTCCTATGGTGTGGTGTTCAAGTGCAGGCAGAGAGATACAGGTCAAATAGTAGCCATCAAGAAGTTTGTGGAGTCTGAAGATGATCCAGTCATTAAAAAAATAGCACAGCGAGAAACACGAATGCTTAAGGTGAGCAGCAGTAGTGTCACCCTAAAGTACTGAGTTTGTTCTTTAAATCCAGTGTTCAGCTTTTTTTCGTTTTGGTTGTATTTGACTAATACACATCCATACATATGATTGTTCTAAAGTTGTGTGATGTGAAGCATAATGCCATGATGTAAAATGTGTACCTCTTGTTGTTGGGAACCTGTTGATCTTACAGCAGCTTAAACATGTGAATTTGGTCAACCTGCTGGAAGTCTTCAGGAGAAAAAGACGGCTCCATTTGGTGTTTGAGTTCTGTGAACAGACGGTCCTCAACGAGTTGGACAAGCACCCGAGAGGGTAAGATCCGCTAAAGACGTGAGACACAAAAGACCTTTATACTTGGATTATTAGATGTATACCAACCAAAATTTTACTTGCAGATTTCTCTCACCTGCCAAATTAGGTCTTATACTATAAAAACATTTAGTCACATATTTTGTTTTTATAAATCCTAAATTCTTAAGCAGATGATTATGTCTTGTACTGATATTATTCCTTAAAATAAAAGGACTAGTCTTCTTTAGAAGCAGAAGAGTCACAGAATTTTATGTTTATTGCTGCAACAATATTTTAATGATGGACGATAGAATTGAAATAAGGTATATACATAATTTATATAAAAAGTTGTCTGGCATTTAAGTTTTTTCTGTTTTAGATTGGTTATGATAACCCCATTTATTTGTGTTTATTCAATGCCAGCATTACAGGCCAAAAGTTTACAGACTGTTAAAATACTATACCTACAAAAAATCTGAGAAAGCCCAGAGAATGATTTCAATTAACATTTGGTTTAAATGGAGTCCTGATATTATGGGGTCAAAAACGTCAGGGTATCAGCAAAGAGAAGTCTGGTCTTCTATAAGTCAGGTTTTTCTTTGGGTCTTCTGTTCAGAGAATTATATGCAAGTATATTCATTCAAGCCATCATACTGATGTGGAAGGAAGGGAGTTCTGTCTTAGTGATGAATGTGCTTAAGTGACAAATGTGTAAATTAACTGCTGTAGAACAAAGCCGCTGAAACTGGTAAGAAGGGGCCAACATCAGGAGCAGACTGGGGATTAAAAGTGGCCCAGACTAGCCCACCTACTGATGCTGGGTTACAATTGTAATAAAAATATATACCTATAAATATACATATTTACATAGTAAATATAGTCATAGTTACATTGATAATGTGACTTTTTATTCTGAGATGACCAATGTAATTTAATACATCAACATACATGTATAGATATGTATCCATATGGTGAACTATTGCAAAGCTGCATATTTTATTTTAGTTTTTTGCCATCAGCAAAGTAAGTGTTAAATAAATTCTACCTGAGAAAAACGATTGGAGGACAAACTGGAAAGTTTCTGCTTTTCTAACCCTACATGTTTATTCTATGGAGCAAAGGAGTCTCCATAATCTTTTGTACATCTGGCTGAGTAGCCACGAACATGAAAGCCTTATGGTGCTGTTGTGAATGAGAGGCCCTGAGCTTGTTTTCAATTATTTTATCGTGGAGAGGCTTCTTTCTACAGCTACCTGTGCTACAGCCAGAGTGAGAAGAAGCTACTGGGGCGAGTTTTTCTCATCTCTGCTCCTCTTTGTCAGCTCACCCGGCCGGCCTTGCGCCGCTTGTCCTTGTGTTATAGATCAGCTCTCCAGCCGTGCGTAGCAGAGCTGATCTGCCTGACTGGAGCAGAGGATAGGTGGAGAAGCAATTTGATATGTCAGAGTTTGGGGCACAATGGCCCAGCAAAACATCATCACCCCCAGAACCTGTCACCTCTTGCCTACTTGCTCGCTCTGCGTCTGCGCAGGGTGGTGGACCTGTGGTTAATGGGCTGAACCGCCAGACCACTAATTCCAGCTCTGTACGCCACTCTGCACCTGGCTATAATCCACAGGGTCCTGTAACAACATCGACTAAAAGGTCACTCAGAGTGGGAGAAACCTTTACTCAAAAATGTAAAATAAGACGCCAAATTTCAGTAGACAGATATGATTAGAGAGAATTTCCTTCATTGTTGAAGATATTTCTAATGGTCTGGTAAAACTGAAGTGGAGGTTTTGGCCTAAATTATCATCTTTGGATTTGGTGGAAAAGGGGGAAGCCTACAAGTCCAAAAACAAGACCAAAAACACCATCCCAGCTGTGAAGTACGGCGATGGCAACATCATGCTGTACGAGTGTTTTGCTGCAGGAGGGATTGGTGCATTCATACAATAGATGCTACTATGACGGAGAAAAATTATGCTGCCATCCTTTTAAGATGCCAGCCACAAAACTAAAGATTGAGCACAGATAGGTCTTCCAAGTGGACAATAAACTTTAAACTAATGCAATACTAGGTACAGAGTGGCTTAAGGCCAGAAAAGTTTAGTGTTCTTCTCTAGTTGTGATTTTCATCTACTAGAGAGAATTTTTGTACTCCTTATTTTTTAAAATCTGAAAAAATTTAGGTAGATTTAACATTGGATTGTAATTATACAGCAAAACAATAAATAAAAAAATAAAAAAACGCTGCCCAAAGTTTAACATCACACAATTAAATTATGAATTTCAGACATCTTGCCTAGACCACAATGACTTGTCAGGATATTTTTTCCCCCACAAGGCTGTGCAGCAGAAACTCTAGCTGCTGGTGGAAACAAAAGTTTTGCTGCTGTTTGAGGTTACCTAAGGTTACCTGAGTATCAGGAACGGTTGGGTAAAGCATCTTTATTTTTTTAAATGCCGAGCCATTAGACAAGATAAACCTTGTCGGTAAAAAAAAAAAAAAAAAAAAAAAAGTACGTTACTTCCTTGTACAGCAGTCAATATT
>JAVLVB010000546.1:1425987-1437953 GCA_032876305.1 Orestias chungarensis
TTTAAAGATTTTATTTTCACTCAAAAAGCATTCATTTAATTAGTATTAATTGGAATTTGGGATCCCTAGTTTTACACATGGTATTAGTATTCAGGGTAAAGCCAAAAGACCTTGTTTTCGCATGTTGTTTTAAGATTCATGCTGGATTATTTGATCATAACTGATCATAACGGCTTTTTCCATAGCACATTTAAATCTAATTAGTCACAGCTGATTTATTTGGCCTGTACATATGTGATCAACACAAATATTTCCTTAGACCACATTTGTTGTAGTGCACGTCTAATAATTGTCCATAGTCTAACCCAATGTCTCTTAAAGTGTGCACACACCAGTTAAAATCCTTTAGCCTGTACACCCCTAAACTTGTGGTTGATCTTTTTACCAGATCTTTAACTTAGTGATATTTGCACATTTTGCTTGGCAAAGCCTCAGGTTACTCTGCAGATCTCCCAAGAAATGAGATTCAACTTAATTTTTTCTCTCATGAAGCCATTCTATTATTATTTTGAATGCATCCTTAGTATGGAAACATGTAAAACAAACTATTACTATTTGAAATTCCTAAAGAGATAACGTGTTCAGATATGTGCAGTGCTTTCCATTTTGCTTAGAAAGTTTGGTTTCATCTCACCTAAGCTCTTTCCTCCACATATTTGTTGTGTTCCCAACATGGCTTCTGGCAAAATGCAAACAGGACTTCTTATGGTTTTAACAATGGCCTTCTTCTTGCCACTCTTGCATAGAGACCACAGTTGTGCAGTGCACTAGTAATAGCTGTCCTGTGGAAAGATTACCCCACCTAAACTCGGAAACACTGCATTCTGTCTAGAGTCACTGTGGGCCTCTTGGTTGCATCTCTGATCAGTGATATTGTTTGGCCTATAAGTTTAGGTTGACGGCCTTGTGGTGGTATGTTAACAGTTGTGCAATACTCCACGCACATAACCCATTTTCAAAGCTTTTTTATAGCGTGAGTCTGCTTTAAAGTCCTCCACAACTTCATCCCTGAGCTGTGGGGTGTGTTCTTTTGATCATGATACTCTCCTTACCAATCTCTGAAGCTTTGTCTATGCATGACATAAAATGTTCTCACTGTAGTTCTCGATAGCCAGCTACCTATAGTGGGAGTAGTTCAGCATTTAACTGAAGATACTTTTTTTGTGTCTGCCTCAGTGTATCCACCGTGATGTGAAGCCAGAGAACATCCTCCTCACCAAAACTGGAGTCATCAAGCTTTGTGACTTTGGCTTCGCTCGGATTCTGAGTAAGGTCATTTGGGGGGGGGTATTTATGTGCATTTAGTGTTAATGCCGCTCTAATGACTTATTCAACGTGGAACATGGAAAAGGGTCCTTCTGATACAACTTGACCATTCGGTCAGTTGGTGTGTGTGAGTGTAGAGTGTCTCTGTTTACCCTCCAGCGTTACGTTTCAGTGTCATGTTACCATACAGCCATGTGTCAACATGCAGTGTAATCCTTTCCTGTACATTATGTAGCATTCAATGTTCAGCAAAGGTTTATGAATCGGGTAGTCTTTATGTGTCTGTGTTTACTCAGCGGGACCAGAGGATGACTACACAGACTACGTGGCGACCCGCTGGTACCGGGCCCCTGAGCTGCTCGTTGGGGACACTCAGTATGGACCTCCTGTGGATGTCTGGGCTGTGGGCTGCGTTTTTGCTGAGCTTCTAAATGGGAATCCTCTCTGGCCTGGGAAGTCTGACGTTGACCAACTGTACCTCATCCGAAAAACTCTGGGTACTCAGAACAAAACTTAAAAATAATTGGTTTACTCAACGAACAGACATGTAAACGTGTGAACATAGTGTGGCTTTCAGAAGTATTCACACTCCTTCAAAATCTTCCAAAAAGTTTCATATTGTTATCATTTACTGAATTTCTTTGAAAGACATCTGTATGCACTTACTTTCACAAAACCTTTCAGAAAAACCTTTCGCTGCAGTTGCTTTTACTTTTGCTGCTGTTGTGGAACGTCTTTACCATCTTTGCACCTCTACAAAGTACAAATTTGCACATTCTTAATTGCAAAATGGTTTAAGAACAGTCAGACTGGATGGAGATTCTCTAAACATCAACTTTTTAGCCAAATTTTTAAAAGCCTTTAGGTGTTTAGCTATGAATGTGTGTTTAGGGTCATGTTCCTGGTGCTCATAGGTTAAGTCCCAATAATTTGCTGCCTCTACCAGGTTTTCTTCCAGGATTGTCTTCTATTTATCTTTATGTACCCCTCTCTAATCTGACCATGTTCCCTGTCCCTGCCAATGAAAAAACATTTCTTCAGCATGGTGCTGACTCTAAGTTTCTGTGTGATGTGTGATGTCAGGGGATTTAAATACAGAGCAGAAAGTAAGTATACTTATTTGACCAGAGTACCTTCATTAGCATATTTATTTTGTGCTGAACCTCAAACTTTCCTCTTTGTATGGCTTACAACTGTTATGTTTTTTTTATTTTATAAAATCATTCTGCCACTATTCTATAAATGCCAGGTCAGTGGAGAGTCTCACTAATGGTGAGCTTTGGATATCTGTAGCTTCTGCAGAGTAGCGATGGATCTTCTCTTTTGAATGCCCTCCTTGCTTAGCCTGCCTCAGGTGGACTTATTAGTCTTGTACTGTAGGTTGCCTGATGTTCCCTTAATATTCAGATGATACCCTGAACAGAGCTTTACGTTCAAGGCTTTAGATCTTGCTTTATAACCTAAACTCTCTTTGAACTTTTCCACAACTTTTTTTATGAGCTTTTGGCTGTGGTCCTTACACATGGGTGGACTATATCTCTTAACTATGTGGTTTAGCCTGTTGTCTTTAGCAAGATGGTTCAGGGTTTTGATCTCAGTTTAAGCTCTTTCTGCATTGACTTGGGATTTTCTCTCCATGCATGAATGTGTTTTCTCTAGGTACTCCATCTTCCTCCAACTTAAGTTGTTTGGTGTCGTATGGATGAGTTTGCTTGCATGTGTGTGCATAGTTAATAGTCCATCGTGGATAGACATATAGATAATGAATGGAATGTTTTGTAGTAACCAGGCAGTCATTTTGCTCCCCTTTCACAATTCTCATTACTTTGTGTGAGCATTTACCATAAAAGTTGGTGTAAAATACGCTGAGATGTGTGGTTCTAGTGTGACATATTATACAAAAGTCTAGGGGATGTGAATACTTTTGCATGGCCGTGTAAATTCAACAGATAACATGGTATTTTTTACTCGCATCATACCTTAGGTGACTTGATCCCCCACCACCAACAGATTTTCCGTTCCAATGTTTTCTTCACTGGAGTCAGTATTCCTGAACCAGACACCATGGTATGTCTTACCTTAGAAGCATGCTCAATCAAGAGGTTACAAAGTATGATTACATTTTTTGTTGTTGCTCTTTTTCTCCACAGGAGCCATTAGAAAAGCGATTCCATGGAGCATCTCCTCAAGCTCTTCAGGTCATGAGGGTATGCAACAGAACTACAAATTCAGCCTTACCTACTTGTTAGCATAAAAGCATCAGATTGTTATTCTGTTACATGTTTGCGGTTCTATGCAATATTTAAATATTGTAGCATGTTTACAGATGAAATCCATCAAAAATAAACTTGGAAAATAATTTTAATAGTTCACTGATTTTGTTACGTGACACAAGTATAACTTATTTTTACAGAAATTATACATTTGCTCCATGCTGGTAATTTCTTCACTTTTTTACATACAACTGACAAGTTTATTTTAAGTTGAGTTGCTGTCGTCTGCTCTTCAAACAACAAAACTGCACTATAATATGGTTATGTCCTGGGTGGGGTGAAAACACAGCATTGTATGGTTAAAATCTTTTATGGAACAAAGGTTTAATCAGTTTTGATTAAATGATAGTTAAACGGGGTCTCTATGAGCAGTCACCATATCTTCTTCTTAACAATCAGTGTAACTATTTGAATCCATTTCAGGCTAAGTCTGCCATTTTTATTTAGCATCTGATACCCTTTTATGTTATTAGTTCTGCTATTTTCCCTATGCTGTACTATGGATTTTATGCTTTCTGCCACAAATTCTAAACTATTCATTATAAACAATATACGAATGGGTAATCCTAAAATGAGAGATTGTTAACCAATCGAGTATATTGCTGATTAGTGGTAAGGTGTTTAGGCAGCTATTACACATTTCAACCTAGCAAACGTTTTGGAAACTTGAGCCCAACCTAAGTCACACAAAAGCCTGAGTCTTACATGAACTCATCCTCTAAAAACCTTACACTTGATTGGGACTATGTTCAGAACTCGAGTCCAATTAGACATTTTATTTCATGTATTCAGTGGTGAATGTAACCTGGTCAGAAAAGATCAGCTAAAACATGGATGACTCTTTTGTAAAAGCGTGTTTTCTTAATCAAACACTTTTGTAAACTGTGGGCTTATGAATATTTGTCTTTATGCATTATAGTAGTGACCAACTAAATGCCCCCAAACCAAAATGACGTAACGTGATTTTATTACCCAAAATCTCTTCTTATTCTCTCTGTTAAGCTAACTCATTTACATAAACACTTACCATCATTACAGACTTGGAAAATGAGTTTGACCTCATGTAGATATTAAAAAAATCTCTCACCTTGATCCCTCTGACTGTTAGTAAGATAATAACTTTTCATCAGCACTTTACACTGCTCCATTTCAAATGTAATCCATGTAGATGGTAGAAAGTAGTCATAAATTGCGTCTTTGCCACTAAAGTCATGCCTGGTGATGGACCCTTCTCACCGGCTGTCCTCTGAGGAGCTGCTTGAGCTTCCATACTTTCGGGATGAAGGCTGGGCCAACTGGAGCCGTGAAGTGGAGCGCTCTGGAAGAAGGCACGACAGAGGGTCCCGGCGCAGACATGCTGGAGTAAGAATATCTGAGCCATGAAACCATGCAGTTCCTCAGTCTGGTCACTGTTTGCCTAGTGTTGTTTATCCAGTTAACATCGATGCTTCTCTGTGTTTCTCTTTAGGTCCAGTACTTTCCACAGTTATCAAACAGCAATGTCTCACCCGCCCCAGATGTCAAGAAGCTAGTAAAGCATAAATATCACCTGCCCAACATTTAAAATAAAATATCAACAGTTTCAACTTCAGCAATTTAACTGAAAATACTCACTTCAGTGCAAATTTTGCACTCACTTCAGTGCAAATTCATTTGAATCTAATCCACTGTTAAAAGACAACACAGGTTTGCTGGGAGTTGAAGAAAGACAGTCTGCGTTACTATCATAATATTGATGGTGTGACAAAGTGTTTCTGTGTACTGGAATATCCTAGAGGTCAGGGTAAAATTTTATCTCTGTAGTTCTGTTTTCTAATTCTAAAGTAAGATGCAACCTATATAGTTTGCTTCTTGACACATACAAGTCTTGATTAAATGTAAATAAAACGGGCTGTGACAGCTGATCCTTCAAGTATGTTGATGGCTTTTAACATGCCTTCAGCCGTCTCAACAGTGATCCTTGCAGTCTGACACCGGCGCTCATCCAGAAGACGGGGGTCAGAACAAGCAGCAGCAGCCTGACGTGAGCCTTGACGGGATCACCCGACCTGGAACTTATCAAATTACACGTCTCATTATTAGGCATCTCTGTGTGTCTGGTAACCAGCAGGTTCTACTGAGGACAAAAAAACCTCCGTCACAGATTTGCTGTGGTGCCACATACACTACTCACAAAAAGTTAGGGATTTTGGCTGTCAGGTAGAATTTCAGGATGAGCCCAAAATGCATTCAAACCTTAAAAGGGGAACTTAATGTGACCTTCTCTAAGCTTTTGAATGCACCTGTCCAACTGTTAAATGTTTCAGTACTTTTTGCACATGTTGCTGTTCTCTAACGAGGAGCTTAACGGCAAAAGTGTCAACATGTGTTTGATCCTCGAAAAGACCAATAAATGTCCTGGTTCAATTACAGCTAGTGTTTAAACAGTCTTCCTCATCAGACTGTTCACATCATGAGACCAAGATAACACCTAACAATGGATCAACAGTACCTAGCCATTGCAATGCTTCAAACTGGACGTTCTCTGATGGACGTGGCCACTGAGCTCAGAGTGTCACAGAGTGTTATCAGCAGGTTGCAACAGAGATACCGAGAGACTGGAAGAGTTACAGAAAGGCATAGAAGTGGACGTCCTTTGGCCACATCCCATGCTGATGACCGCTACATTGTGAACAATGCTCTGAAAAACCAGATGATGAATGCCACTCAACTCCAGGCACGTTTAAGGGAGGTGAGAGGCACTCAATAGTTAAGTCAGACCATTCGAAACCGTTTACATCAGTGTGGTCTGCGTGCTAGACGACCTGCAAGGGTACCTGACCACACCAGCTGGGACAGGCGTCATCATCTTGCATGGGCCAGGGAGCATTTACGAGGGACCAGTGGACTTCAGTGCTGTTCTCTGATGAAAGTCGATTCACGTGGAGCAGAAATGATGGCCGCCAACGATGTTGGGAGAGCGCTATACAATCAGGCACCCAAAAGCCAAATATCCCTAACTTCTTGTGAGTAGTGTATATTCTTTGGCTTTAGGTTTTAATTTATGGGCCTTTTAATAATAATGGTGCTGCTCTATGTTGTTGTAAAGAAGTGTCCTAAATAAATATTTGAGCTTTGTGGTACTTAGGCAATCAACCTCTGAGTCCTTTTTTCAGCAGCTTTAAACTGAATCTATAACTTAAAAAACTAGGCAGAAGTAAAGCCTCTGCAGAAAAAAACGAACCTTTGTTTTTCAACCATTCCTGAATTTGGATACAAGCTTATTATTAAATAATTCGACAAAGCCAGTGACTAGGAGAAAAAAAAGTTATGTCACCAATTTAAACAGTAAACAAGTTGGCTGCATGGTCAATTTGTAATGAATGTAACTGACTTGATAAATGATTGGACTGAATTTATGTTATATTTTTGTGTATAGACTGCATCTGTTTGACATGTAAAGTGCCTTGTGACGACATGTGAATATGCTCTGCATAAATAAACTGAAATAAACTGAGCTGATTTGAATTTCAGGTTTAAAACCAACGACACCCCCTAAACATTGAAGGAACAAGCTTTGTTGTAGTAGGCCTTAATCGGCCAGTGTCATAGGGGGTCTACAGAGTATAAGAATTAGGGCAAAGCTTCAAGTTTACACCAGATTCTTTGTCATCCAAGGCCCTGTTGTGTGGACATAAACACCACAAGAGGGAGCCCTCCGAACCAGACACTCATTTTTATTTGGACAAATGAAACTTGATTTGAAAAGGAGAGAAGCAGAGTCACATCAGAGCATGCTCATTTTATAATCGCAACAGGTGAACCATTTAAAAAAAATAATGAAAAGATGGATCAATTTCACACAGATGATGACATTTCATTTTTTCCACATATTGTCTGCGATGACATGGCCTGCTTTAGCAAAGAACTTCATGCTTCATTAGTTCAAGGCTACATGAAACTCTAATGCTGTTAAAGGTGGTCGTCAGAAACTCGTCGAGACGATGAGATTATAAACTATGACTATCTTTACTAATTTATGCTAGTACGTAACCATTTAAGTGCTTTACAGCAAAACAATATCAATGCTGTAATAATCAAAAAATCATGTCATGGCATCGGCCATTTTGACATTAAGATAAAAAAAACTTCAACATAAAAAAAATACAAAAACCTATTAAACAAATTTGTAATGCAGATACATGTTCAATACATTATATTTGTTTAATATTTAAAATCCCAACATAGTCATTATTGAAATTTTTACTATGTATTTATACCACCAATTGCGAGCCTACATCTGTCTGCGGGAAGTTCTGTTTTCCTTAGGCTCTGTTCACATGGGAACTTCTTTTTTCTATGATGGGTTTTCAGTTTAGAAAACTGCCACATCGGGGTGGAAACAGTCAAATTGAGTAAATTAAATAAGCTTGTTTGTCAGATTAAAATAACTTTTTGAGCCAAAGCTACTCTGATGAATGGACCTCAGAGAACCTGGCTAACTACGTTATCTAGTACCATAATTGTGTCGTGGAGGAAATTACCTTTATGATTGTAGCGAATATAGTAATACGTTTTTTGTTTGTTTTATGAGTAAAATAATTTATTTTTGTTTACTTAAATTTCCATTTTATATTTTGTATGTTTTTCTTTGACTGTTGTGTTCATACTTTCAGAAGATTGTTGAAGTAGTGGCAACACCTGAACGCATCAGCGGTTAGTCACATGATGCACTTAGAAAGAAATATTCATTGTGTGCAAGGACAGCAAAAGACTGCAAAAATGTAGAAAAGGACTTGTAGCTACTCCTAACTGTCTGGTTGAAGGCGCACACGTGTTCACCGTGGTCTTGGCGTTATAACTGAAAATTCTGAAATAAACGTTTTAACCATCAGTTGGAGCGTGATACTTTTTAACAACCAGTAAATAAAAGTTGGGAACAGCTATAGTGAACACGTACGCCGTGTGACGCTTTGCTTGAGGCACGAGAACATGGAGGGACACCGCAAGGTGAATGCAAGCTGTGAACTTCTCGCAAGCCATGCTGAGATGGACGGAGAAGAAAGGACCGTCGCAACTTGAAGACAGTTCGTCGGCAGCATGAAAACTACGGGGACTTGCAAAAGATGGCTTCGGCAATAATAGCGGGCTAGGATGGAGACTGTGCCGTTTCCATAAATCACCACAAGATGGAATCTGTGGTGATTTGTCTCTTAAGGATGAAAAATTAGAATTACAAAACAAGCTTGAATCTGAAACAGATGCAACATTAATAAACCAAATGACAGAACGCATTGCTGAAATTGATGAAAATCTGCAAGCACCTAGCGTAGAGAGCCAGGAGTCAAGTTCTGAATCTGAACAACCAAGGCGATCAGAAAGAGAGCGAAGACCGACTGAAAAGTGGCTTGACAATGCAAAAGATGAGAGTGCAAAAAAGGAAAGAAAGTTTATGCTAATTTATGTAAACTTCAAAGGTGAGGTTCAGTACATTAGAAGCAAACTCAAAGAAGAATGTGACAAAGAGAAGCTTGAAAGTATGACAACTACTTTGGAAAAATATGAGTCACACTTAAAGCAAGAGTATGAAAGCTTACGTGCATTGACTACACCAAGTCAAGACATAAGACGGCGAATGGATAGCTGTACCTCAGTAACCAAAGAAGTAGTTGCTCTGGTGAAAAGGCGCTGCTCAGAAATAGGCAAAGAGTTTAATGGTGCCGGAGTAAAGGAATCACTCCTTAAATTACTTCAGAGAGAAGATGCAAAATTAATATATGGATCCACTGTATCAAGGGCAGGCGTAGAAAGCGTAACAAGTAGTCAGGTGTCAATAAAGAAAGCAGAAGCTGCAGCACGCTTAGCATCAAAACGTGCCGAAATAATCAGAGAGAGTGAAATAGCTGCACAGAGAAAAGAAGTGTTGGCTCAGCAAGAAAAATTAAAGATGCTGGAACACCAGTGGGATCTGGAAGCTATGCAAGCTGAATATAATGTGTATGCAGAAGAGGAAACAAAATTGATCGCTGAAAAAGGAGAAATTAAAGAAATAACTCTGCCTCCAAGTCAGCCTCAAACTCAGCATAACACAGCTTCACACACTCAGACACTCCATGGCACATTAGTCCCTCCTTGTTCTGAAAAACAGTCAGAACAAAAATTGAATGAAGCAGCATTAGTGCAAGCCTTCAAGGAATCTCTGATGATGACAAGACTTCCAGCACCCGAGCCATCCGTGTTTAATGGGGATCCTCTCAAATTCACCGAATGTCAAACCAGTTTTAAAGCCTTGATAGAGACTACGTGTACAAGCCCAGCACATAGATTGTTTTATCTCAGAAAATACATAAGCGGAGAAGCATTGTCTGTTCTGGAAGGAACTTTTTACCGAAGTGATGATGAAGCATATACGCAAGCCTGGGATGCACTGAACAAGCGCTATGGTCACCCATTTATAGTGCGAAGGGCCTTTCGTGGTAAACTTAGCAGTTGGCCCAAGATAGGACCAAAAGAGCCACTAAAATTAAGAGAGTTCAGTGATTTTCTTGTGTCATGCAAAAATGCAATGCCCTCACATATCAGGTCTTAAAGTTCTGGACGACTGTGAGGAGAATCAAAAGTTACTCCTGAAACTTCCTGATTGGGCAAAACAAAAGCTCGATGGAATCGATTTGTCACCAAGGAATTGAATGATGGAAAGCCATACCCAAGTTTTGAAAAGTTCTCAAACTTCTTAGCCGAGGAGGCACGTATTGCCTGCAACCCAGTTTCCTCGCTTTATACTTTGAAAAAGACAGAAGACAAAGCGGGCATAGAAGTGAAACGCATCAAAGCCAGAAGCCTTATGACAACAACAAAAGTTGCTCAAGGGAAAGGTTTCCCAGCTAAGGATTCACGTGAATCAACTCGCTCGACAGTTAATCCTTCTGCAGCTCAAACAAAGAAGTAAATAAAATGCATATGCTGTCAAGAGAACCACTTCATTTACAAATGCGAAAAATTTTCTGCTCTGACTCTTGAAGAGAAGAAAGCGTTTGTCAAAAACAACAACATGTGCTTTGCTTGCTTGAGAGTTGGCCATGTAGCAAAGGATTGTCGGAAGAAGGCTACTTGCAATATTTGTAGAAAGAACCACCCAACTCCGCTTCATGACGAACAAGCTCAAGAGCCTGAATCGAGCCAACAGAGAAACAGGTATTTTACTGCTTCGTGTAGTATGAACATATCCAATGCTGACCGCACTTCAATGATAGTCCCAGTGTGGCTCTCTAGTGCTGTCACGAATAGCTCAGAGGTTTTGGTGTATGCTCTTTTAGATACGCAAAGTAGCAATACATTCGTGACTGAAGATGTGTGTGAAAAGCTTGAGTCACACACTGAACCTTTTAAACTCAAGTTGTCAACAATGACTGACAGGTCAATAGTGAATTGTCAAAGAGCCAGTGGATTAAAGGTCAGAGGATACAGTTCCAATGAATGCATTAAACTACCACCAGCTTACACTCGAGAAGATATTCCGCTAGAGAAGACCAATATTCCAACTCGGGAAACAGCGAAAGGATGGACACACTTGATTAGCATAGCTGACGAGATGCCAGACTTCCTAGACTGTCCTGCTGGACTGCTAATAGGCTACGACTGCGTCAGAGCTTTAAAACCAAAAGAAGTCGTAACCGGAGCGGAGCATGAGCCATACGCCGTGAAAACAGACCTTGGGTGGAGTATAGTTGGTGCCAAAGTTCCTACTACTGCTGGAGGAACAAATGTTGGGTTCTGCCATCGCATCTCTGTAAAGGAAATTCCACCTATTAAACCTGTATCTGCGATTAAGGCTCTTGAAAGGGATTTTCATGATACAAATCCTACAGATGGAACAGTCTCTCAAGAAGATATTCAGTTCCTGCAAATTCTGAATGAGGGAATTCATCACAAAGACAACGGTCATCTGGAGATGCTTCTGCCTTTCAGAGAGCGCCCCCAGCTGCCTAACACCAAACATCTGGCCATACTTAGGCTGAGACATCTGAAAAGAAAAATGGACAAAAAACCTAAATTCAAGGAAGACTATGTTAAGTTCATGGTCAATGTTTTCAAAGATGGTGATGCAGAGAAAGTCCATGCAACAACAAAGGACGGGAACACCTGGTATATTCCACACCATGGGATGTACCACCCGCGAAAACCAGAGAAGAAAAGAGTAGTCTTTGACTGTTCTGCCAAATACCAAGGCACCTCATTGAATGATCATTTCCTCACGGGACCTGACTTAACCAATACCTTGACAGGAGTCCTGTGTCGGTTCCGACAGTATCCAATTGCAATTAACTGTGACGTTGAGAAAATGTTCCACCGCTTTCATGTTACTCCAGAAGATCAGGATTTCATGAGGTTCCTGTGGTGGGAAAATGGGAACACAACGAGTGAACCCAAAGAATACCGCATGAGGGT
>JAVLVB010000546.1:1438053-1449969 GCA_032876305.1 Orestias chungarensis
GCTTCATCCGGAGAAACTTTTATGTGGATGATGGTCTTGTCAGCCTGGATACCGTTGAAACCGCTAAGAAACTTGTCCATGAAGCAAGAGAAGTCTGTCAGAAGGGACAACTTCGATTGCACAAGTTTGTTTGCAATAACAGAGCTGTTTTGGAGACCATTCCAGAGAGTGAGCGTGCTGTGGAAGTCAAGGATGTGGACTTGAACTACACAGAGCTACCAGCTCAAAGAGTGCTGGGAGTAAAGTGGGACACAGAAACGGATGTCTTTTCATTCAATGTGGCCCAACAAGAAAGAATAGCCACTCGACACGGCATCTTATCCACAGTTGCCAGCATATATGATCTGCTAGGATTTTTGGCCCCCTACATCTTGACTGGGAAAAGAATCTTGCAAGAAATGTGCAAGCGAGGTGTAGGCTGGGATGAGGCTATTCCGCCAGAATTAAAGTCAAAGTGGGAGACATGGCTCAATGACCTGAACAATCTTCAAACCACTCAAATACCAAGGTGTTTTGTTGCCAATAATCTTGGCACAATACAGAAGATTGAGCTGCATCACTTTTCTGATGCCAGCAATGATGGGTATGGGCAGTGCTCGTATATTAGGACCTTAGCCGAAGAACAAGTGCATTGCACTCTGGTTATGGCCAAGGCTAGAGTAGCGCCCACGAAGATTGTCAGTATCCCTCGTCTGGATCTCACCGCTGCCACAATTTCTGCAGCCATAAGCAAGTGTCTCAGAGAAGAGCTGGATCTGAGGATAGATGCTGAATACTTTTGGACGGATTCACAAGTGGTACTGGGGTACATCAAGAATAATGCCCGGCGCTTTCATGTTTTTGTTGCGAATCGGATCCAGAAAATCAGAGATACTACTGACCCCAATCAATGGTTTTACATTGAAACGAAGCAAAATCCGGCAGATCATGCCTCTAGAGGACTCAAGGTTGCAGATCTACTGGCATCAGATTGGGTAAGAGGACCTAAGTTCTTATGGGAAAAGGAAATTGTGACTAACCCAATAACCCCAGAGCTTCTCATAGGAGACCCAGAAGTCAAAGTCTTGAAAACAGATGTTGTGAAGGAAGATGATTTCTTGAAAAGGTTCGAAAGATTTTCAGACTGGGTTACTTGCCTTAATGTCATTGCCCGCATTAAGAGGCTGGCTAAGGTGGATATATCTGGGCCTGTTACTGTGGAGGAGCGAAAGAAAGCAGCTCTTGCACTGATCAAAAAGGTACAAAGGGAAGCATTTGGAGAGGAGTTGAAACTGCTTAGCCAAACGTCACAAAAACTCAAGAAAACTCATAAAATGTATGAGCTTGACCCGTTCCTTCAAGATGGAGTGCTCAGAGTTGGTGGTAGGTTAAGAAGGTCATCAGCTTCGATGGAGTTAAAACATCCCGTTATACTCCCGAAAGAAGACATTGTTACGTACCTGATACTTGACCATTGCCATAAAAGAATGCAGCACCAAGGTCGAGGACAAACACTGAACGAACTTAGAGCTAACGGATACTGGATAATGGGTGCCAGTAAAGAAGTGGCCAAGCACATCAAAAGTTGTGTGACATGTAGGAGGATGCGGGGACGAACTGAAGAGCAGCGTATGGCTGACTTGCCTGTTGATCGAGTAGAGCCATCTCCTCCTTTCTCATACACAGGCATTGACTGTTTTGGCCCTTTCTACACAAAACAAGGTAGAAAAGAATATAAAAGATATGGGCTATTATCAACATGCCTGAGCTCAAGAGCCATCCATATTGAGATGCTAGAGGACCTGACAACTGATGCATTTTTAAATGCATTAAGATGCTTCATTGCAATAAGAGGAACAGTCAAACAAATTAGATCTGACCAAGGTACAAATTTCATAGGAGCAAAAAATGAGTTGAGGAAGTGCTTGATGGAACTTGACAAGGAAAGGATAGCGACCTATCTTGCAAGGAAGGAATGTGACTTTCTCATGAATGTTCCTGAAGCCAGTCACCTGGGAGGCATATGGGAGCGTCAGATACGGACAACCAGAAGTGTTATGAGCTCTGACCTCTCTCAGGCAAAAGGACGACTGGATGACTCCTCATTAAGAACGTTCTTCTACGAGGCCATGTTTATAGTCAACAGTCGCCCACTGACAACAAACACCCTCGCTGATCCCAAAAAAGTTGAACCCTTGACACTTAATCACTTGCTTACCAAGAAGCCTACGGTACCTCTTCCACCTCCTGGAAAGTTTGTTAAAGAAGAAATGTATGCAAGGAAAAGATGGCGCAAAGTGCAGTATCTTTCAGAACAGTTCTGGAGCCGGTGGCGCAGAGAGTATTTAACTAACATCAGTCTTCGTCAGCAGTGGCATACAACCAGACGGAATGTGCAAGTTGGAGATGTAGTCATTGTTAAGGATGAAAACACGCCCAGAAATGAGTGGTCACTAGCTAAAGTTGTTGAGGCACAGGAAGATGATGATGGTCTAGTGCGAGAGGTGAAAGTTCAAGTAGGCCAAAATAAGTTAGGACCAAGGGGTGAGCGCTTAACACCACCTTCATTTCTTGAGCGTCCAGTTCAAAAAATAGTTATGTTAGTTGAACATTATTCGAAATAGCTCAGCATTAACATAACACTGAAAGGGAGTCAGTTATCTATAATAACAGCTATTGCTCAAATTATGAGTAAAGGTTAAGTTTTATGTTTCTGAAAAATTACAAGTTTTATTTCCTTGAATATTGTGAAAGTAAATCTTTTGTTTTGTTTGTTTTATGAGTAAAATAATTTATTTTTGTTTACTTAAATTTCCATTTTATATTTTGTATGTTTTTCTTTGACTGTTGTGTTCATACTTTCAGAAGATTGTTGAAGTAGTGGCAACACCTGAACGCATCATCGGTTAGTCACTTGATGCACTTAGAAAGAAATATTCATTGTGTGCAAGGACAGCAAAAGACTGCAAAAATGTAGAAAAGGACTTGTAGCTACTCCTCACTGTCTGGTTGAAGGTGCACACGTGTTCACGGTGGTCTTGGCGTTATAACAAAAATTCTGCAATAAACGTTTTAACCATCAGTTGGAGCGTGATACTTTTTAACAACCAGTAAATAAAAGTTGGGAACAGCTATAATGATTAGGGGTAAAAAACTATTTGTTTAAAATGAATTGGTAAAAATTCTTGCTATGTTTGAAATGTTGAAGTGGTTGTGATGATGACTGAGTGGTTAAACATAACCATACTATGTCTGTTCTTATTACTAAATTACAAAATATAGCCCTGGTCTAACCAATCTAAAATGTAGGGTCTAAATTCTATTTACCTATCTTTGTAACATTAAAGTTTTCTGCTTTTAAAGCTTTTCATCTTTTTCTTCTTCTTTGTTTTTGTTTTACTCTATTTTTTGTACAGTTGTTATTTGCTTGTCTTGTACCTTGTTTAAAAAAAGAACTATAAACAGATTTTTGTAGAAAGTACCTTTTCGAGAACAACAACCGTTATGCACCTATTAAACATACTTTTTTTGTCATACACACATTTTGTAGTAACAGTTTTTTTGTTAGCCTTATGTAATATTCAATTTCAAAAAAATATTTTTTTTTATTTGCCAGTTGTAGAAATTATCATAGTTAATAACAATAAAGGCTTTTAAACATCCAACAGTTTGTAATTTATCTACATATTGTGTTTCACCTAGTTAAACAATTCCTGAAACAAATTTGGCTTTTCAATAATATTCAAATTTATTGGATATAGTTGGATTCTAATCATAGTAAGATTTAGATACAAATATAAATAATACCAGTGTAATAATCAAATAGTAACATTTCAATATCCGTAGAATGATTAGTAAAAAACAATTTTAGAGAAATGTAGGGGTTATAATATAATGCGATTATCCCATAAACGTAAAGAAAGACAGTGTTTCAAACAAATGTGACCCAGACATAATTACAAGAACGTAGGAAAGAAAAACTGGCCGTCGATAGGTTCCATCTTTTTTCAGGAAGATATAAAGGTGACATCTGAAATATATGTATGCAATTAGGAAGTGACATGCCATATAAACACAGTGTTAGATACCATTGTTAATTGCCTGGATAAGGGTTTCTGCAAACCTATTCCTTTGGAAAAATATGTCCTAGAGTGAAAGATTTATGGGGTTAGGATTGTTGTAAAGTTGAAAAGAAAGCGAACTTCATTAATAGATTTAAAGGAACTTAAAAAAGATATGGGTACAATAATGCAAAAATGTAAAATGTTTAAAACTAGTATTAGAGGACAAAACAAAATTGCATGGCTATTTTTAAGATATTATATTTAACCTGCAACACATGTATGCATGTCCTGGATATATATTGAAAAAATAAAAAAATATATTTTTACTGCCAGTAAACAATTAAACAAAGTGCATTCATAAATACATCTACAATCTCTGTCAGAAAGTACATTCAAGGCAGATGTGTTAGAAGTGACTTATGAAGCTGTTGTTTCAGTAAACATGAGCATAAAAAACAAAAATTTGACCAACCATCATGTTAGAGGTTTGATCTAAAATCCTCAGAGGAATTGAGTAAAACATGGGGGCTGCTGATCCAAAAAGCTATTTTTGCCTCAAGTCTTGGTAAATAAGCCAGTTTAAAGTCACAACTGATACATAACCTCTTGAAAAAATAACTTTCTTTGATGACTGGTTTATTTTCCCTATTTTAGGAAAATTGTTGTCCTTTTTAAAGAACCAATACTTAATTTTCTGTTTCTGGTTTCTGGGATTATGATATTTGCAGAAAATTATTTAAATAACATAGTTTCCAGCCATTTCACAAGAAAATCTATCTAAAACTATTATTATTGGTATC
Source organism: Orestias chungarensis (assembly GCA_032876305.1). NCBI lineage: Eukaryota > Metazoa > Chordata > Actinopteri > Cyprinodontiformes > Cyprinodontidae > Orestias > Orestias chungarensis. The sequence continues at coordinate 1,442,897 of JAVLVB010000546.1, forward strand.
TATAGTCTCATGTTTTATTGTCATTTTGATGCAATTACTTCAAGAGGAATCTTACAGTTTGAAAAAGATGAAGACTTTCTAATTTCTCATATTTTATACCCAAATCTGTCTATGTTAATCTTTTAAAACAGTTATCTTAACAGGTAATTGTGTCAAAGACAATCTGACATTGACCAAAGTGGTAAATTTTATTTGATATAACCCCTCATACAATTAAACAGAGGAATTGAAAGAAAAAAAAATGAACACAATTTAACAGAGCAGGTCAATATAGTGTAATTATTTTTGTTAATTCACATAAACCTTACAGTAAATGAAACAAAGGATTTTCCATATATAATGTCAACAAAGTGCACTAGTATATACATGATTTATACGTTTTAATAATGTAGAAAACTATATACAACAGATTCCTTTTTGAAAAATGTTATAGAATCCCAAAAGCAATACGCTTTCTATCAAACTAGAGTATTGGCTTAGTTAAAATCTAAAAATGCTAAATGGAAATTATAGTTTTTCTTCTGAGTATTTGAGTAATCTTATCTCGTAATGATCTTGTTTGTAGTCCATAAATAATAGGGTTTAAATTAGCAGGCACGACATGAAATAAAATGTATGCAATTTTCCTTAAATCTGGATAATTTGGAAATCGATGCAAAATGATAGTTAAGAACCCTGACCAGAGCATAATCAGATAAAGAACAAGGTGACTTGCGCAGGTTTGAATAGCTCTGTTATTAAGATCTTTGTTTTTCTTAATCCAGCAGATAAGAGCTATTCTGATGTAGGTAGCGGTGATGCCTCCAATCGAACACGTAAACACCAGAACTGTGAAAAAAAAGCCATAGATGTTGTTGATGGACACATCTTCACAAGAAAGCTTGAACAGTGAGGGATTGTCACAGAAGGCGTTTTTGATAACTGATCTGCAACGAGAAAGCTTCACTGTGAGACCTAAGAGCACAGACACCAGCAGTATGGAGACGCCCCAGGCTGTGGCAGACATTCCAATCACAGTTTTATTAGTCATGATGTTGCTGTACCTCAGAGGGTGGCAGATCGCCACATATCTGTCGATAGCCATTATAACAAGAATCATGTGCGATGCTGATCCAAAGGTATGACTGTGAAAAGCCTGTATCAAACACTGGTTGTAGGTCATGAAACGTTTAGTGGAAATAACATGAGCCATCAGTTGAGGCAGCAGGACCGTGTTGCCGATCAGGTCGTTCACAGACAGGTTACAGAAAAGAAAATACATGGGTTGGTGCAAACTCTTTTCCGTTATGATAAGTTTAAGAACAGAGATGTTAGAAAAGAGCAGAGTGGAATAGACAAACAAAAGTAATAAAAACAGTGGGTATGTAAACTCTGGAGATATATCAAACCCTTCGATCTCCAGGATATCAGATGATATCGAAGCATTTCCCCCCATTTTATTCACGTGGTAAAATATCTAAAAAAAAAGTACAATTGAACAATGTTAATGTATACAAAAATAAAAAAACAACAACAGCAGTGTTGTATGTACTTTTGAATCATTCATCCGGGCATCAATATAATAAGCAATGCTTTGTCTATTACTTTATTAGTATTAATTAAGAGCAAACATATGCAGAACATAAAGTAGATATTAAGTTTATATATCAGGCAAAAAAAAATGCTTACCCTGTTTCTTATCATATGCGCATAGAGGTTTTTTTACAAAGCCCCAAGCCTGCTGATGCCAGACTAAGGAATCTCTCTATCCTAAATACTTTTCTGAGTTATGAGTGATTCCCAAGTTAATTGTGTCTTTATGTTTTTTTATGGGGGTGGGGGATGAGTGTAGAAGGGCTGGATTATTTCCTGCTTTTAGGTGACAAAGTTTTTCTCACATATGCAGATGTGGAACTCTTTAGAATGTAAATACAATATTATCAGGCAAGGAAAAAAACTGCAACAATAGAAATCAAACAACAAAATTGAATATTTCTTTAAAAATGCCAAAGGTTCAGTTTTGGTATGAATTGCGAAATTATTAATATATGCCAAAAGCAGTTTTTTAACCTTATTTAGCAAAGTAGCAATTTTAATCAAAGTTATTAACTCAATGCATTAATTAATTAACACAAGTTAGAATCAACTCTCAGTCTACTTTAATAATATTTTATAAAACCTGCCCAGATTTCTATAGGGCAATAGAGGAGGGAGTGAATGCAAACAATGGTGGATAAAAAAAGAAAGAAGAACTACAATCATAGAATAGCCACAAACAGCTTCTCTCCAAAATATAAGAATTTATGAACAAAACATCTAAACTTGCAATACGTTAACTGTTAGTAACATTTAACAAAATGTAGCTTCTTTAGGAAAAACAAAAGTGAAATTAGCGTTTACTATACTAAGGCATGTTTAACAAACAAGCTGTGGTTTACATTTTTTTGAAGAAGGCTAAATTACGTAGCTTTGAAAGCATGAAAAAAACAAAGTTGTTGGATGTTTAGATAGCCAGTTCACAATGTGGTGCGAGAACAGAAGATAAAAAACGTTCCTATTCGATGAATGTTTCAATATCATTTGCTGAATCAGAGGTCAATGGCATTATAGATTATTGATTTTTAATCAACCAGCCATCACAGTAACTGAATGATTAATTATAGACTAAAAGAATGGCGACTCAAAACGTTTATAGACTCAAATTTATAAGAGGCATCCTTCAAAGTCCACATTTAAAGGATGTTCAAGTCACAATGATGCTGTTTCAATTCCACTGATCCTCCAAATGAGTAATGTAAATGGAATAATATCAAGTTGCTGGAAAAGGGTGATCTTGGTCATCGACTTCATAAAACAGATTTCAAGCTTTCTTTGAAGATGTAATCTTTTACAACCCCATGCTGCTCAAATGTCCACCATATTGTAAAATATTCTGGGATCCACAAGCTTTTTTTTGTTTTTGTTTTTTACCAATCTCATTTGTTCTCTGCATACGGTTGAGTCCTTTTTTTTGCTCCCATGGCAGGATCCAACAATTTAACACACAAACCTGTTTGATCAGGCTAAAAATGCCCAAACATTTTCACTCAAGGTAAAACAAAGATTAACCTTTAAGCATGTGATCTGTTGTCTAAATTGGCCTGAAAGAATTCCAAATTATATAAGCAAGCTAACCAATAAATTATGAGAAAAAAATTCCCATTATTTATCTATGAATTATTCAAGTCTAACATAACAAACCATATATAGATGAAGCAGATAATCTTTGTAAAAAATGACGAGAATGTTGAGAAGAATTCAACAAATAGGATTAAAAAACCTTTGTAAATCAGATTTTTTTGGGTTTTCACAACTGAATTCCACATGACAACCGCAATGTAGAGCAACAATTGTATTTTAGCAAAATTGGTAATTTAAAACAAAAAGCAAGTAAGTGCACTACCTGATTATCAGGGCTCGATAGCTAAAATCTTTTTCAGTCTCAGGCAGATAAGTTTCTTTTTCTGTCTTTCTTTCTTTCTTTTTTATAAAAACAAAATTGCTGTCTGAAAAAGTTTATTATTAAATAACAGTAAATTAAGGATTAAACTAAGGTCTAATGACCATAGATGGCAAGGCTCTGGACAAATATAGAATATAAACACAGACAACTTATCTCCAAATACAAAAAGTTAACAAAATAACTTTGCCTTTCAGTTAAAATACTTTAATCAATAAACTAACTAAACTAATAACACTTTAATTGTCCTGAATGCTCTGTTTAGACAGATTATTATTATATTATTATTTGCTGCCTGTCATGTGATGTTTTAGAGCTCTCTAGAGAGTTACCATTATTTTGATACCAGAACAATCAAATAAATATTCAGTTAATTGTAGGCATTTCTTTTTTCTTTTTTTTTCCGCAAAACTGTTAAAAAGAGTTTAATATTGTCCTCTGCATTTGCTTTGGGAGGGGTATTCTCCAAGCTGGATGAAATTATTCCACATTTCAGTCATGGCTCAAAGTCAACTAGCACAGTCTCTATTGACGTACCGGTTTAAAGACCAGATGCAATTCCAGGCACAACTTTTAGAAAACCTGAATTAGGAGATGAACCAATCTTCCTTATGGACCCAACGTACACACTCTCTTCACACTGTGTAATTCAAAATGAGTTCCAGTACTACTGCATATACTATGAATGGTAGTTATAGAATGTTTTTATACATATATAATACAGATTATTTGAAAGCATTTGGTTTCACAAACATTTTATATGCATGTTTCTAATATCTACCCATGTAATAGTGGGCATGTTGACAATAATATGGTTCATCATGCTCCTAATATAAACAAAAGGAGTCAATAACTACAAAAACTAAACTGCCAGCCATTGTCAGTTTATTATTGACACATGCAATCTCTTGAATGAAAATGATAACTGTTGAGAATGTAAAAGCCTGGAATTTATGGAGGATGTATTTTCACCCTGGCTCTGGTTTAGGCCTTCTGTTGTAAGAACTGCAGTTACATGTACAAATTTACACACAACAAAACCAAATCCTGCAATTGGATCAAGTAAAAACACATGATCAAGAAAAAGACAGGGAAATGTATTGATTCATATACTGTGATCTAAGAAGGTTAAAAAAAACAAAAAACACCATTCCTCAGTTTTATAATCTCCATTTCTCTGTGGTATAATGTTTAATTTCCGGTGGGCCCAAATATTTCTTAAGAAATAGCAGGTGGGCTCTATTCTGGGCGCTGGGGGTGGTCGAGGGTTTGGGCCCTGGGTCCTGGCCCTGCCCCGTGTCTGGGCAGCCGGGCCTGGCGGGACGGGTAGGGTGCTGCTCCTGGTACCTTGGGGAGCCCCCTCTGTGGTCCTCTGGGTCGGTGCGTGATGTCCCTGCGGTAGGCTGTCTGATCTCTGTGCTCTTGCGTGACCCCAGTGTCCTGGACCTTGTGGTTCCTCTGCTCGCTCTGGGCTCTGGGAGGGGGGTGGCAGTGGCCCTCTGTACCCATGGCTGAGCATAATTCATGTAATACCTACATCACAATTTCTGCATGCTCAGCTCAAAATCAAACAATATAGAGATCACCACACTTTAACTATGCTGATCTGTTTATTAAAAACACCAAGTTTGCCTCATATTTATTTTTGTGTTTTGTGCCACATACACTGCTGTCTTTGCTCTGCTTTCTGCTAATTATATCTCCACAGGTATGATTCATTGCCATTTCGCAGTTTCCCAAGGATGCTTCAGGAGCGATTTAGTAGCAGCTAGTATTTTGGTTCATCTGTTTTGTTTGTTTGTTTTTGTTATTGTTTGTTTCCATTTGAATATTGGTCTTTGTATATGTTCCCTTTCACTCTGTGCATCCCCCCCACCCACCCCTAAGTAATGTTTCGCTTTAGAATGTATTTAACACTTCAAAAATCAAAAAACGATTAAGGTATGGGAAGCAAGGGAGGCTATATATATTTAAGGCCTCACTTGGGAAAAAAAATCTGTTAAGCACAACAATGTTAGCCAGAAACTCATTCTACTAGCCATGATGCTGAACAGGACAAGGGGGAAAAAAAAGTTTAATTTCTTTGTTTGTCCTAACTGTGCTTTTGTGGTCTTTTTTCCCACTGGACTAATTTGACCACTCTAGTGCTCTGTTTCAATTATTTACGCTGATATAACAAACAAGCAAATATGCTCTTAATAACTAAACATTTTTCAAATGTATCAACGATAAAGTAAGTATAAACACTGTTATCCTTTCTTTATTAAATAATTGACACAATAGGATTTTAGTTTTGAAAGTTGTCTCATTGCAAACTTAAAAACTTATTTACATGTTGTGTCCCTGTAGTGTTGGAAAAAATCCCTTGGTGGGAAATAACAGTTACATTATGTAGAGGTGTGAGGTGGTTAGTAGTTATCCAGGGATTAATTATTTTGTGAAACAGTTAATAACAATAATTTAATAACATCTCAAAGGGGTTCATTATGGTGTGTATTTTCACAGAGTAATGACACAACTGACGGATGCAAATTTTCCATTCTACAAATCTGAAGTCTTGGTACTGTCAAATGTTTTATCATGAAGCATGATGCAAAAATGGAATGATGTTTTATATGGCTATGGTTATGTAAAATGTAAATAATTTAATAAAAAAAACTTTTTGGAAATAACAGTTTGATGCCTCGTATGAGTGCGTGATTCCCCTGTCCTGTTTGTCTCTTACCAGCGGTGTACCCCTCCTTCATTGACTACTGGAGATAGACTGTGGCCCGGCCTCCAACCGAACAGTACTGCAAGAATTAACCGGGCACAGAAATTGAATTCATTTTTATGGTTTTAGCCAACTGCCTGACCTACATGCACAGATACTCTTGGTAGACATACAAAACTGATAAAAAACTAGGTGGTCTAGAACTAGAACAACAGGAATAGGTTCTCCAGCAACCAAGGAGACTTTTGAGACTTGAGGGAATCCAGGGGAAGCGTAGGTAGCAGGACCAGTGATACTTTGTCAATTTATTTATCACATATAAAGTACAATGTTTAGTAAAATGTATTTTATACCAACTCAAGAAAAACAACAAACAAGGCGACATACAAGGGGGAACAGGTACTTGAGACTACAGCCATGGGAAGGCCCTGTCCTTGTCTAAGCCCAGAAAGGTAATTAGCAAACCTAAGTGGTACTGAAGATGAGAAAATAAATCTCACATAGCCTGGATGTTAACACATATGTATGTTAAGAATAGGCAGTGTCTTATTTTTTTCTTATTATTTAGGTTTTATGGTGTCATGATGTGTTTGTCTGGTTCTCTGTTAGTTTGCTGTTCAATTTGTTGTAGTTGCTTTGTTTTGTGTAGTTATTGTTTTCTTTAGGTTATTTTCTATTCTGGTTAGTGTAGAACAATCCGAGTGTAGAACAACCCGTCTCAGAAACAGCTTCATTCCTGAAGCTGTTAGACTCTTGAACTCATCCTGAACAAACCACTGCACGGACTACAATACCAGCACTTTAATACCGTAATACCGTATATTCCTATTTTATTTATTTTACTTACTTTACTTCGATTTTATTTATTTTAATTTTATTTTA
>JAVLVB010000546.1:1451280-1470356 GCA_032876305.1 Orestias chungarensis
GGACTAACGGGGAAAGACGAGGAGGCAGGGCTAGAGGCAATGAGGACTAACGGGGAAAGACGAGGAGGCAAGGCTAGAGGCAATGAGGACTAACGGGGAAAGACGAGGAGGCAAGGCTAGAGGCAGTGTGGACTAACGGGGAAAGACGAGGAGGCAGGGCTAGAGGCAATGAGGACTAACGGGGAAAGACGAGGAGGCAAGGCTTAGAAGCAACGAGGAATACGCGGAGAGATGAGCAGGCAAGGCTAGGAGCAACGGGGAACAAACAGACGATCCAGCGGTGAGTGTATGACTGCAGGTGGCTTAAGTAGTGTGAAACCGGGGTGTGATTGGTGGAGAAGATAAGTGAATATTGCTGACAGCTGTGAATGAAGGCGGAGTGACGAGACACAGGAAGAAAACAGAACCAAACTAAACACACATCATGACACCGCGTCATTCCTGTTCCCTTTCCGCTTGCCCTGTTACGGTTCATGTTCTGTTTATTATTCTTCCTCATAATAAATGATTTACTCTCACAATTCCATCTCTGCTCGAGTCATTAATCGTAACCTGATATATGGCAGTTGAAAAACAACTTTAATAAGCATTACCTTCAATTACTTTTTTGATAATATTGAAGACACCTTACAATAATGCTCCACAACTACAACCCAATATGTTCTTCAGAGTGAACAGCACCGTGCCCCAACCTAATTCTTCTCTACTATGCCCTCCATGCACCCTGTATTCTGTTCCCTTGTTTTGAATGTGATAAAAGTATCTCCCCTTCTTTTCAATATCCCACTCTTGTTTCCATTTACATGATTTACTCCATTTAACCCTAATTTGTATTGTCCACTTTCTTGTTCTAATTGATCCCCAAATGTGGTGGCCCTCACAAAACCTGACCTTGAAGACAAAGAATGTCTGACAGCCAGTTCTTCTTACTCTACTGCTGAAAATGCAGAGCCCGAAATCCAATGTTAAGACGTACTTGACCATTCAAGATCACAGGAAGGTGTATGTATTATGGCATTTATTATACTTGTTTTAAAAAAGCAAATAAAAGCCAGGATTTTATGCCGGTCCACCTATAACTTCTCTATGTGATCATCAGAAACTCTGCTGTCAGTTGGCAGCAATTTCCAGGTATTGATTAAAGTGGATTTTTAAACAAAGATAGAAAGTTAATGTGAAATGTCAGAAATGTCGAACTGGTGATGACACAGAACTTAGGGAATGTTCAGAACAATCGGATGTGCAATCAGCTGATCAGTATAATGGCTGGACTGCCAAACAGTTTATTTGCATTTAAATGTCTGAAAAGATAACTAGAAAAATAATACAGTCTAGTAGAAGACCACAGATCTCTTTTTGTAAAAATATATCCACGGGAATGTCTCCATTTAAATATACATTGAAATCATGATCTGGGCTTTGTCACATTTGACTAAATGATTTTAGATAGAAAAAAAATGTAATTGACAGGTCAGTCAAAAAGGGAATGTGAATCGACCCAGATTGATATAAATGTAATAATATTCTTTAATAAAAATCTAATGTACAAAGCTAATTTGTGAGATTTATACACTGATCCCTACAGAATCAGTGACCACTCTTCTGAGAGTGTGATTCTAGCTCCATGAAAACCCATTTAGGTGGACATTATAGTGGAAGAGTTCAAAACCTGTCAACAGTCTTTCCTACTACAACTTTTATTAACTCTAAACCTAAGCTTCCCCGCTTGCAATTTTGATTTAATAGATGTGAATCTGTGAATTTTTTTTCCAGTAAAATCTTTGAAATTTGAATTAAATTGTTAAATGGAAACAGGATCTAATCAACATCAGTTGATTAATAATTTAGAGCCTAGGTAGATTTTTGTTCCCAATGAATATAAAATATGTGGGTATGATACTTGGAAGAGCATTTCTCTGAGATAAAACTTCTTCTAAAAAGTTTGAGAACTCCTGATCGAAAACATTTTAGATGTCACGTTATTGTTTATCCTGGAAAGCCACTGACAATCCCTGAGGTGAGAGTGATGGAAACAAGCAAAGGGGAAACAATAAAGCCAGCCATGCAGGGAAGTCATCAGCAGACCAGTCTGCTGTTCATCGAAACATGATAATGGGTGTTGATGATTCTTTCCTTTCTAGATCGATCTTTTAAAAAATGGAAAACAACTCATTTGGAATTAGTTCTCAACTAACCATGGATACATTTTTCATCCCACCTGGAGGAAAGTATCCAATATTTTTGTTCGGTCTAGCCATTTACCTGTTTGGAATGTCCTGCAATCTGACTCTGATGTCTTTGATTATTTTGAAGAAAAACCTTCACAAGCCCATGTATATTATACTGATCAGTCTGCCACTCAATGATCTAATAGGAATCACTGCTATGCTGCCAAAAACACTTTCAAATATTCTCACAGAGACTCCTGAGGTTTCCTATCCTCTCTGTGTTCTACAAGCCTTTCTTCTGCACATGTGTGCAGGTGGTATTCTGTTTGTTCTTGCCGCAATGTCCTTCGATCGTTACATTGCGATCTGTATGCCTCTACGGTACAGCTCTGTCATGACCCCGAGAATTGTTGCTCTTATTATTTGCCTGGTTTGGAGTTTTGACTTTGTGTTTATCCTGTCGCTATTTTCTCTCCAGTCGAGGCTCCCCAGGTGCAAATCTGTTATACTGAATGTGTTTTGTGACAACCCGTCTCTCGTGAAGCTCACATGTGGAAACACAGCAATCAACAACATAATCGGGCTATTCAACACGGTTTTCATACAAGTTCTAAGTATGTCCATTCAGGCATATTCTTACTTTAAAATTCTGATGGCTTGTTTGAGTAGGAAGCGATCGGACACGAAGGCGAAAGCAGTGAACACCTGTGTTGCACAGGTAGTTATTCTCATCATATTTGAAATTGCTGGAACTTTCACAGTGTTATCGCATAGGTTTAAAACTATTTCTCCCGACTTACAAAAGGTAATGGGAATGCTAATGTTTCTTTTGCCACCACTCATTAATCCTATTGTGTACGGTCTATATACCAGTGAAATACGCAGAACTTTCTTCAGCGTCTTTAAGAGCAGAATATGTTTTTAAATTTTAATCAGAATCCAGTATAGCAGAGATAGAATAAACACACATCTCATCTTACATTATGCAAAGAAACAAAAAAATATCCTAATATGTGATTAAACCCAAATAACAATTTGTATCTTGTGTTTTTATCACTATGTATTAAAGGCTGTTTTAATTTTACTGTTGGTTGTAATAGGTATTTTCTGGGAAGTTTCACATCTTTTGACTGCAACATCTTGTTGGTTTAGTGGTTTAAAAGAACACCACCGTTATTAGTCAACATTATTATGCTTATTATGCTTGTAAATTGCAACCCAAAGATGTCACTACAGAACAAAAGTTCACAGAAATTAAAACAAATGTGACCAATTTGATTTTTCTAGTCTTTTACTTTAATATACGATTTTACTGATGTGCATGTGAGTTATTTTTGTTCCTGATTTAACATTTTAGATTTATGAAATAATTAAAAGTCAAGCTTTTAAAAATGACTACAGCGAAATATTTTAAATATTGTTTAAACTGTTTGAGTTAAAAATTATGTATAAAATTAAATCTTGTAAAACAAAGTCCAGCTTTATTATTGTTTTGTTCTAATAGACTGGTTATGTGTACTGGTAATTGCAGGTTTGCTTTAAAGTGCAATTTAGGATATATAGTTCATAATGCAATTCAAAATATACTCAATCAAAATCAGTTACAGTCTTTTTCAACAGAAAAAGACTTAGTTGAGTTAACTAAATAATTTGTATGGTGTTGAATAAAACGTCTTTAAAAGTCCTAAAGAAATATGAGTTTTATTTGGTTACATTTCGCAATTGTGTCCTTGCTAGACAGAGCAAAGTGTGAAAAACCTGAACCTCTCATATCTACTCTGAGACAAAAATTTAAAATCTTTGCTTTATGTAAATTATAACTTTGTGTCCAACCACAGATCGTCAAAACTTTACCATTTACTCCAGCTCAGTATATTTTTCACCTTAAAACAAAGAAACAAACCAAATAGCTGTTTTCAGTTGTGCTAAGTTAGTCTAGTTAGATTTATAATTTCGTTTAAGATTTGGAACAGACTGGTAGCTAAGACAAGTTAATTTGTTCCCCACATTTTAGCAACAAAGCAGTTCAGTTGGTTTTACAGGATAAAAACATGATACAGAAACATTACATTATGTTATCAATACCATCAAGACCAATCAGATGTCAATTTTATTAGTCACTTTTATCTATTGTTATTTATGAAAGACAACCTTAAACAAGTGGTTTTTTAGCTTTGATTAAAAAAACAAAAAAACTCAGTGTTTCAGCTGATTTGCAGTTTTATAAGAGTTTCTGATTAGAGGAGCAGAAAAACTGAATGCTGCTTCCCCATGCTTGGTTGTGGTTCAGGGGATGCAGAGTAGGCAGAGTATGGTAAAATGTTTTTCTTTTAGTTTTACTCTGTTTCTGTAGATAGTGTTTTTATATTAAATGCAAGCGATGACAGAGAGAGAGAGTGACAGAGAGCCAGACTTTTAGCATATCATTAAGGCTAAGTTCAATAAAGCTGTTTTGTTCTTTTACTGTAGGCATTCAACTTCTGTTGTAAAACATGCTGCATATGGAAATTTAAAAGTTAAGCGTTTAGATCCTGTGGGATCTACATAAAGGGTTTTTGTACTGCTAATGCTTTCCAATTTCGTTAAGACAGGTTTGTCCAGGTTTTTGCCAATAGAGGCAAAGAGGAGTTAAAATGTGTAAGGGGCAATCAATAAGCCTGACAGTCTATGAACCCTTCATATTATGCAGATGTACTTTTTTGTTGCAAATTACATACAGTTTGTTTCGTCATGTGACAAATACACAGTTATTATCAAAATTACTGACAAACTTTTGGAAATACAGCAAAACATCTGACGGGTAAAAAGCTTTCAGGAAGTTTAGAAATGCTTTCCTTTATCATAATAAGATGTTTTCCTTAACAAAAAGCAATTTAGAAAAAATATTGTAGGTCATGAGGTGACAGTTCAGCCACAGGCTTGTTGCCCTCGTTTAGTGAATTATATTTCACTTTTTATTTTTTATTTTTTTGTGTAGGATGTTTTGTGCGTTTGTTAATTTGATCAGGCCAGTGCAACACAGTTCACAATTGGCCCGCAGGCTGGATTTTAGACATATCTAATACCAGGCCTCTAATCAGTTTCAGTTTGTTGTTTAATAGAGAAAACTCGAGTTTTAGCAAAAAACAGATATTTGAAATTAGCCACAAAATCCTGTGGAGTGCGTCTCTTAACAAATGCACAATTAAACTTAGTTGTCTAAAAATTAGCTGCTGAAACAAGGCCAATTGCCTGATATCTTACAGGTCTATAAATACACAAGTGTTTGAGTTATTTCAGTTACGGTGCTTGCTTATTATACTTTCCAGGGTTACGATTGTCCCTACATGCAATATTTGTTGGATTACAGTGTTAATTTCAAATGTTATGTGATTAAATTATTACTATTTCTTTACTATTTCTTTATTATTTGAAACGGCAAAAATTATTTTAGTAGGGCCACACTAGTTAAATTCTACCATAGTCTTAAATACAAAGATGAGCCTGTCATGGTTTTGATGAAAATCCAACAGATTTTGAAATTTATAAGCCATTGAATTTCTAACAGTGAAATGTAAAGCACAATGTACATATCAAATCTGTCAAATCTAATCAAAGATAAAGTATTTATCCCAAATATATATATACATATATATATATATATATATATATATATATTATACATTTGTTGTAAGGAAGAGCTTTATCTATCTATGTGGAGTGTCAGTAATTTACACATGTTTGGCATTCCGGAGACCTAAGCTGGCTAATATTAGGTCTAACTACTGTACTGTAGTGCCAGTCTTTGGCTGAACTTTATTTGGACAGATCTGCTGTTTGGGCCAGAAAAAGGGGGAAGGATAACCTGTAGGTCTTTATTGTGGATGTTACTAAATATTATGTTTTATATTTTAACATGTTTAAGTAACATTATAACATAATTACATTTGGTTTCTTCTGTTTTGAATATCATAAAGAAAGCATACTAACACCTATCCGTACCATAATTTGCTGATTTAGATAAACGTGCTGAGCCTAAAAGACTTATTTATGAACATTTGTTCTTTTTGTGATAAATTAGTACATAAATAAAACTGTTTATTTGTAAAATTGCTAAAAGGATTGTTTATGAGGGTACATTTATTGTAGTTCACGTTAATAATTATTCTCATTCCTTTTTATGGTACTGGAAACCTTCTGGCATTAAGTGCCATATGATCGATACATTGCAATATGCAATCCACTAAAGTATAATACTATCATGAATTCAAATTTTGTGATGAGATTAATCTTTATCATATGGGTTTTTGATTTAGTAACTATGACCATGTTGTTTGCTTTAAATTTACGCTTTATAATTTGCAGGACAACTATAGATGATCTATATTGCAACAATCCATCGTTTTTAAAAATAGCCTGCGGGGACAACAGTGTAAGCAACTATTATGGAATATTTATAACTTGCATGTTTAATGGTGGTTCGTTGTTTATAATAGCCTTCATATATGTTCAGATTTTGCGTACAGGTGTTATGACTAATAATGCTGATGCCAAGAAAAAAGCCTTTCAAACATGTGGGACCCATTTAGTTATTTTCTTACTGCGCTCATCGCTTTCAGAATGCATCCCCTTTTCTGAGAAGGGCTTTTGGGGTGTCTGTTCTGATCTTTCCATCATTTCTGGATCCAATAATATATGGACTTAAAACAAAAGAGCTAAAAGAAAGTATGACAAGTTTTCTAAAAAGGCATCTGAGGCCAACAAAGTAGTTTTTTGTTTTGATTTTATTTTTACTGGGTTTGTTTCTTCTGTAACACCAATCTTATTTGGGAACAGGTATTTATATGTTTGCATATATATTTTTGTTAGTATGCTGACAACTTTAGGTTGTCAAGGCAGAATAATGGACAATACTAACAAAGAGCAGTAGAAACAAGAATCAAGAATCAGTTTATTTATATAGCGCCAATTTACAACAGATGTCGTCTCAAGGCAAGTTACAAGAAAATCAATTAAAATCAAAGATACATCATAAACAAATCAATTTGAAAAAGTTTCCAATCTAAGGAACCCCAGTAGATTGCACCGAGTCATTGACTCGACCGACTGGGGGTTTGAAGAAGCAGAAAACTAAATTAGATGAACAGGATACTGAAAAAAAAGAGTTTATAGCAGCAGTTGTAGAGCATCACTGGAAGCATCTCAGCCCATGTTCTCATCCAAGAAGCTGTCTCAGCTAACAGATCAGGAAACCAGACCAGGAGTGGTTACTATGGAGAGAAGAATAATAAGAGAAAACAAAAGGTTAACGAGGTTGAAATAACGGTAACTAAAGCTGATTGGACAAAGGAAGAAAGTAGCAGAGAGAGAAGTGGTCAGATTGTCCTCCAGCCTATAGCAGCATAACTATAAATTTTTTTTAAATAACCTAACCCTATAGAGTGAGACATGAAGAAGGTAGAGCAAAGGAGAACCATCTTTCAAGACTGAGTTCCTCCCCCAACCGGATTAGGCTGTCTTCTCTACCTCTTCCTAACTATAAACTTTTTCAAAAAGGAATGTTTTAAGCCTAGATTTGAAGTTAGACAGGGTGTCTGCATCATGGACCAAAGCTGTAAGCTGGTTCCACAGGAGAGGAGCCTGATAACTAAAAGATCTACCTCATATTCTGCTTTTAGAGATTCTAGGAACCACCAGTAAACCTGCAGTCTGAGAGTGAGGTGCTCTGTTAGGGACCTAAGGAGCAATCAGATCTCTGATATATGGTGGAGCTTGATTAGTGAGGGCTTTACATGTCAAAAGAAGAATCTTGAAATCTATTCTAAGTTTGACAAGGAGCCAATGAAGGGGAGCTAAAATTGGAGAGACATGATCTCTCTTTTTAAGTTTCATCAGAACTCTTGCTTCAGCGTTTGGACCAACTGAAGGCTTTTAACTGCATTTTGTGGACTTCCTGCTAATAAAGAGTTACAATAGTCCAGCCTTGAAGTAACAAATGCATGGACTAGTTTTTCAGCATCTGTCCTAAAGAGAATATTTCTAATTTTTGTTATATTCCTGAGGTAAAAGAAGGAAATCTTACAGACCTGTTTTATATGGGACTTGAAAGAAATTTCCTGATCAAAAATAACACAATAACAAAAATAACGCCAACCTGATGCTATCCAGGTCAAGTTGCTGTCTAAGCCTGGACCAAAGATAACAACTTCTGTCTTTTCAGAGTTCAAGAGCAGAAAGTTTAAAGTCATCCACATTTTTATGTTATCTAGACATGTCTGTAATCTACCAAACTGACTGGATTCATCAGGATTTATAGATAAATACAGTTGTGTATCATCAGCATAACTGTGGAAATTAACACCATGCTGTCTGATGATTTTACCAATAGAGAGCATGTATATAATAAATAGAATTGGGCCAAGTACAGAACCCTGTGGAACTCCACAAGTAACCTTACAGTGCGGAAAATATTTGTCATTTAGATGAACAAACTGGGATCTATCAGACAAATATGATTTAAACCAGCCTAGTGCTGTTCCCTTGATCCCCACAGTGTGTTCGAGCCTTTCTATGAGGATATTGTGATTGACTGTGTCGAAAGCAGCACTGAGATCTAACAGAACTAGAATAGACGAGTCCATTGTCTAAGGCCGGGAGAAAATCATTTGTGACTTTAAGGAGAGCTGTCTCAGTGCTATGATGAGCTCTGAAACCTGACTGAAATTCTTCAAATAGGTCATTATTCCTCAAATGCTCTCTCAGTTGATTAGCAACAATTGTTCAAGTATTTTTGATAAGAAAGGAAGAGTAGATATAGGTCTGTAATTTATTAAGTCTTCTTGATCAAGAGAAGGTTTCTTAAGTAGGGGTTTTACTACAGCTACCTTAAGAGCCTCTGGTACATAGCCATTCACTAATGTCAAATTAAACATATCCAAAATGGGGTTAACAATAATAGGAAATACATCTTTGTACAATTATGTCGGGATTGGATCCAACATACAAGTTGAAGGCTTAGATGAAGAAAACATTTTTGAAAGCTCAGAAGGATCAACTGGAACAAAACACTTCAAACAGTGATCAGGCTCCAGAGCCGCATTCAGTGCCAACCTTGCTTACTGAGGTAGTATTTATGTTTGATAGGATGCCATCAATTTTAGTTTTAATATATTCAATTTTCTCAATAAACAATTCCATAAAGTAATTAAAGTTAAAAGCTGGGGGAATGGATGATATAACAGAGTTTTCGTTTCTCGTAAGTTTGGCAACTGTTTTAAAAAGAAATCTAGGATTGTTCTTATTCTCCTCTATTAATAATGTAAAATATTCAGATCTAGCTTGGCGAAGGGTCCTTTTATACAGAGGCACGCTGTTTTTCCAGGATAAATAGGACTCCTCTAAAAGCGAAGACCGCCATTTCTTTTCCAATTTCATGGTGTTTCCCTTCAAGGTACGAAGTTCTGAATTAAGCCAGGGGGCCAACCTCCTGTGAGTAATCAGTTTCCTTTTTATTGGGGCTACATTGTGTAATGTAGTACCCAATGAGGATGTAATACTATGAACAAAAGCATCAATTTGTGTAGGGCATGAAATTAATTTGCTGCCCTCCACTGCGTTTCTCTGAAATACTGAAGAAGTTAAAGGTGTAATGGATTCTTTAAAGGCTGTAACAGCATTGTCAGATAAACACCTACTATAAAGACATTTCCTTTCAGATTTTAAGTACTCAGCGAAAAAGAACTCAAAACTTATCAAAAAATGGTCAAAAAGAAGAGGGATATGAGGCAATACCATAACTTTTTCACATTCAATGCCATACGTCAGCACAAGGTCTAAGGTGTGACCAAGAGAGTGGGTAGGTGTTTGGATTTTTTGAGTGAAGCCAATTGAGTCTAAAAGGGCAGTAAAGTCTACATTTAGGCTGTCATTTTTGGTGTCAACATGAATGTTAAAATCTCCCACTATAATGATTTTATCAGTGTTTAACACTAGTTCAGATAAAAAATCTGAGATCTGATCTATAAATTCGGAGTAAAGACCTGGTGGAAGATACACAATAACAAACAGAAGCGGTTTAATTATTTTAGAGGTTGGATGAGGAAGGCTAAGGGTTAAATGTTCAAAAGAACTATAACTATTAGTCAGCCTGGGATTAATTAATAAATCTGATTGAAAAATGCTTCCTACTCCTCCTGTCATAATGTGTGTTTGGTCTAGTTCTGTTTCTTCCTGTGTCTCGTCACTCCGCCTTCATTCACAGCTGTCAGCAATAATTCACTCATCTTCTCCACCAATCACACCCCGGTTCCACAATATTTAAGCCACATGCAATCATGCACTCACCGCTGGATCGTCTGTTTTGTTCCGCGTTGCTCCTAGCCTTGCGTGCTCGTCTCTCCTCGCTATTCCTCGTTGCCTCTAGCTTTGCCTCCTCGTCTCTCCCCGTTATCCCTCATTACCTCTAGCCTTGCCTCCTGCATCATCTCCCTCTGGTCATTTCCCTGTTGTCCTTCCTGAGTTCCTCCTCTGATGTCCTCGCCTCTCTCTCTTAGTTTCTCAGTCCCTATGTCTCTGGTAAGTCTCTTGCGCTAGCTCTTAGTCCTGGCTCGTCACCTCGGTTCCCTTGTCTCCTCCCGTGTTCCCTGTGTGTCTTAGTTCCTTAGTCCCCGCTTCCTGTGTACCCCCCCCGTGATCGTTATTGTGGTTATTTGTATTCTGTTAGTCTAGTTCTTCCCTTCCCGTGTTCCGTAGTAGTGTTTGTTTATTTTATTAGTGTCATTGTGTTTGTTTACGTTTAGTTCCTGCGTCTATTGTTTTTCGTGCTTGTTGACATTTTTAGTTCCGCTTCCGCGCCCTTTGTTTACGTCTCGCGTTGTTCCGTTTCCGGTTGTCTGTAGTTCCCTGTATGGTTCCATTCGTGTTCTGTTCACCTATCATCTTGTACAATAAATCACTATTCATTCAAATCCACCTCTGCTCGAGTCATTAGAACCTTTCCCTGACACCTCCACCTCTTCCATTACTTCGAGGAATGTGAAAGTTTGAATAATTAGAGGGAGTTGATTCGTTGATACTAACATAATCCTCTTGCTGCAGCCAGGTTTCTGTGAGACAAAGCAAATCAATATGATTATCAAGAATTAAGTCATTAACTACTAAGGACTTTGAGGAGAGACATCTGATGTTCAATAATCCACAGTTTATAGCTGTACATTTTTGTTTAATCTGAGTTGTTTTTATCTTTATGATATTTTCAGGATCAGATCAGGATCCATCTTTTTAGATGGATTTTTAATCTATTTGGTTTTGGCCGTGGACAAGACACCGTCTCAGTGGGATGATGGGTAGGTAACTGTAGAGAAGCCACAGAGAGGAGTTCTAAACTACGACTATGCTTCATGGTGTGGACCCTGGTTTTTCAAAGAACAACAGAATAAAAAAAACATTAAAGAGTGGAAAAGTAACACTAAACAAGTCAACTAAAAATGTAACAAGTATTTTTTTTATTAATTCATGCAAATTCTGGTAATATATATATATTTTTTTGTTCATAAATTCCGGATAATAGTAAGTCACATTTAGTTTAATTCAGGTATCTTAGGTTTTTGGGATGCACTTCACAAATTTTCATTGGTTTACTCATCATTGTCAAGTTTCTTTTTTCCCTTGTGAGCTAATCTTAAAGAAAAACTCTTGGAAAACCCATCACACTCCTGAGAATTTAATGCTGTTGAGGCATAATTGCATGTATAAAGGTGCCAGTATTTCCCAACCTCTTTCTATTTAGGCACTGAGAAGGTGTGCACTACCTCGGCTGATAACAAGGTGCAAACTAAAATTTATTTTGTTTGGGGAATTTAATTTGTTTGGGACGGTGTTAATTTCCTGTCGTTTTAGGTTGTTTTAGCTTTTAAAGTGTCATTCTGAATCATTTAGATGGTTGTTTAAAGTACTAAAAAATATTTATGGATAGCAAGGTTAATTTTGAACAAGGAAAGAGTGGTGATTAGCTTAAATTATGTTTTGTTTTATAAAGTTGATGCTGTGAATGTAAAGCGTCTCTATGCTATGAATCCATTGAAAAATGGCCAGTTTTTATAACACATCTGTTTTAAAGCTAAATGGTTACAACATTTCCTATGAAGCTATCTTCCCTGCATTCCTTTTTGCCACCCTAAACTACATGATCATACTTTTTTGCAACCTTACGCTAATTCTCACCATTGTGATGAACAAATCTCTTCATCAGCCAATGCATCTGTTCCTGCTGAACCTTCCCATCAATGACCTGATAGGTTCCTCAGCACTTTTTCCACAACTCATCAAAGACTTACTGACAAACAGCAGACGGATGCAGCTCTCAGTTTGCATTGCACAAGCTTTTTTCATCCATATATATGCAGCAGGAACAGTGTTTATTCTTAGTGCGATGGCCTATGACCGATACATCGCCATTTGTTACCCTCTGCGTTACAACACTGTTATGACAAACAGTCACATCATGAAAATAATCACATTAGTTTGGTCTTCTTGTGTGTTTTTAATAGCCGTGCTTTTTATTCTTCTTTTACGTTTGAGGATGTGCCGCTCTGAAATAACACTCTCCTACTGTGATAACCAAAGTTTGTTGACTTTGGTATGTGAAGATACAAAAATTAATAACATTTATGGTCTTTTTATAAGCGCTCTTTCACAGGTGATAGCTAATGGAATGGTTTTGTACACGTATCTTCGGATCCTTATTGCATGCTTCAGATCCAAACAGTCAGACACTAAAGCCAAAGCTCTGCAGACATGTGGCACACATCTATTAGTTTTTCTTTTATTGGAGTGCTTGGGCCTTTTTACCATCATATCATACAGAATAAAGAATGTTCCGCCACACATAAGAAGATTCCTAGGGGTATCAACATTAATCTTTCCCCCAACATTAAACCCAATCATTTATGGACTAAAAACAAAAGAAATTCGGGAAAAACTCATAGCACTTTTCAGAAGGAAATTGTTATCGTATTAACGTTCCATCTTTAAACTGGAAATTATGTGTGCGATTTTTGCAGTAATGTATTTACCAGTAATTTTCATTGACTTCACTGGATTCATTGAATGTCTTATTTCCTAGAATTGCATCTAAAGTGATGTTTAGTAATTAAGGGCCTTGTTTCTTTTTTTCTGCTTCACGTCTTTTAAGTACTGCTTCTAACATGATGCTTTTTTATATGATTACAGTCCCAGTTAAGTGCTGAATATTATTGTGTTTGAGCAAGATTTAGAAAAATATTTAATTCGATTATATTACTTATTTTTCATTCATGTAAGAAGTTTCTTATCTTTTTCTAAATGCTAAAAAACACACTTATGAATTAAATATTAAACAGAACTATGAATTCGGTGTGTCAAATATTTGTTTGTTCATGAATAATAAGACAGAACTGTGTGATAGACTTGCTATAAAGCTAGTTAGAATTTTGTCTTTAGGAATAAAAATAGTTGAAGGAAACTGTGAAGAAAACATGTAATGTCATATTGACGTGCTGTGCTGGTGTCTTATAAGAATAAGTGATGCATGTTTTTTTTAATATGTAAGCAATTTGATATACAAATTTTGTTACATTTTTATTTTTCCCTTAATACAAATAATAGCTTTCCTCTTCCTCTGCAGAATCATACCTGCTATGCCATCTGTAAGAATAAGTAACAGCCATTCATTATAAAAGTGCTTTTTAATGTGATTTTCAGCATCAGAGTTCAACCTTAAACCACACATGTAAACATAACAGTTGGATGCTGGTGGTTTCTCGCCAATACAGAAAGATCATGACTGCCCAGAAGTCAGCAAAGAGTTCCTGAATGACCACTGGTAGGCAAAATGAAGAAACCACTCAAGCAAGCAAAAGAAATGCAGGTCCAATGAGGATTTTTTTTCAAAAACGTCCTGAAGGGGCCACAGTGACCCATGAGGAAACTATGGAGAACAACCCAATGACCACAAGGAGCTATAAAGGCCTAAGGTTGCAGATGCTTGTACAGAAGTTCCAGAAGCGGACATGTGCATTGTTGGAAGGAAAGGATGGTCTAAGAGGCACACGGGCATTTTACTCACTTACCAAGCTTGCAGAACTTGTAGATTAAAGCTTCTGGATGGATTCTTGTATGTAAATATGCAATGTGTAAATATAACCCAGAATTACGAATACAATTTAAAGATTGTTATGTCTGAAATAAAACCTATGCTGAAATAAAATCTTTGATAAAAGCTGATCGAATCATAGCTCTATAAGTATTGTCCATTCATTGTGTTTTAGCGCAGTTGTACAAAGATACATTAAAAAAAACGTACTTATTTTAAATGTTTTAAACAAAAGAAACCGGAATATAGGATTCCTATGTTACAAAAACCATAATTTAAAAAGTTGTTTCGGTACTAATAGTACTTCAACTACTACAATTGATATTATCAATACTAATGATAAAACCCTAACGGAAACAAAAGCAATAATCACTTTAATAGTGATGTTGAGAGATAGTTCCAGACAGATCCGATTATTTAGTGATTTTGTTATTGTTTAAATTCCAATAAGAAGCTAAACATTTTTACTTTCACAAATGGCTTTTTCTATTGTGCCCTACCTTATAATTGTATAACAAAAAAACAAACAAACAAAAAAAGACAAGATTAGAAATTGCTTTGGGTTTATTAGAGATGAAACAGACAAACAGACAGAAATTAAAGGGAACAAATATAAAAAGGAAGAGAGCTGGGTAAAAACTTAATATGGAAATAAGCAGATTTATAAAGGATTGAAGGATAAAGAAGATACTGATTACTGATTAAAAAAGTAAAAGAAAATGGTCAAGGTGGTTAACATTTCTGCTTATAAACTGATTCTCTCTAATACATTGTCCCTTACCTTGAAATTTTATCGTGTAGCTTAAATGATTCTTCCTTTTTTCTTCTTTTTAATTTCAAAACCTAGCAAAGAAGTTTTGCTGTAATTAACATTCAAGAAATTATTGTATGGATTCCCTTTTTAGTTTTTACGCTGTGCAGCTTTTTGGGATTATTGTATGATGTAATAAATGTCAGTTGTTTGTACTAGCTTTACTTTTTGTAGAATAACATTAAGATAATAAGAGCAAAGCAAAATCAAAGGTTATGATACATAAAGATTTGTTATTGTGGTTTCCATTTCTTCAATGTTTGTTTGACTTTGCTATACCAGTCTGACTAAAATGCGCTTTTTTTGCATCTTGTGTTAACTTTAACGTCTTATCCTTATTTATTATTAAAATGCAGAGATTTTTTGAGATACGCCTTATTAAAGTTAATGAAATCATGAGTAATTCTTCTGTTTTTAGCGAGGGAATGCTTCAAGGTCCACTATATTTTACAGTTCAATCTGTGAGCAGCTAGGGCACGCATGAGTTGCACAGGAACTGTCAACATATCACTCTGGAATATGCTGCCCTCTTGTGGCTGTTAACGAAAGGACAAATAGGTAAAAAATGTATGTGTACAGTATATACTTGCTCAAACAGAAACTTGTCCCTTTATTAAGGTTGTGGCAATGTTACACCAACTGCTAGACTGCTGCTAATCAGAGTTGGATTTCATTAAAAAAAATAAGACTTAAGCTTTAGACGCCAACTTCAGCAAATTCCAGCTTGCTATTTCAAATATTGGAATCAACCTTACAGCTGCCGCTCTAAGACCTTTTAGTTGCTCCCCCACGTTCCCTTTCAGGACTCAAGGGGACTGATCTGGTACACCTGTGGTTCGCACACTGTGGAATGTCTTTAAACTCTTTTTACACTTACAAAAAGGAACCTGAAGATACTTTTATTTCAATAAACTGTTAAATTAGTTAACTTTTTGAAAAGTCCATTTTGACATTTGTGTGTGAATTGGTTTGATAGGAATAAACTTGACTTACTTATTTGTTTGAATATACCAATTTTTGGACACATTCCTCCACCTGATAGCTAACGAGTGTGGGCTGTATCTTTCTTTGTAGAGTGGTTAATTGTATTCTATTTAAAGCCTCTTAGCTGATATCCCTCCGAGTCTCTGAAAAATGTGATGTCAAGACTAAATATCTTGCAATTGAAGAGATGAATATTTCATTTTATCCCCCATCCCAACCTCTACAACCACCTTGTTTTGTTAAATAATCTTCATTTATTAGACATCAAATGTTTGCAAATTTTAAAGGATCTTAAAGACAAACATATCTTGTGCCTAAATTTTGAAAACTGAGAGCAGAAGCTCAGTATTGTTTTCAAACTGATTTGTGAAAGACGTATCGATGATTTGAATTGCTGTTCTTGTAAAGTGCCTTAAAATGGCATGTGTTGTTATTTGGCGCAAACTGAAACTGAAAAGCTAAGATCATGTGTTTTAAATGAACACAAATATTGATTACATTTTAATTTGGCCTTAAAATATTTTGATATTAACTCGTTTAAAGGCAAAGCATAGTTCACTGCAATGCTCCTGGGAGTTGTGTGCTGAATAAATATCACACTGCCTGCAAGATCTTAGTAGTTAGTTACTGGAGGATGGTGATCAACTCAACTGCTTAATAGGCAGTAAAGAAAAATATTTTCAGTTTTGTAAATGAGCGCTTATTGTATGATTTTACTGTTTGTCCTTGCTTAAGTTCAATATATGTGCAAATGTTAAGAAGGTAAAAATAGAATGTGAAACGTATGTTGGCTCAAGGACATTTGGAAATCACCTGATTAAATTCAATGTATTTTTGAGGCTATACTTTTTGCTGACACCCTGAGTAGTTGTTTCAGAATCTTCTTGTTTGTGTTTCTCTGTGAATATGCGGTCCATGTAGACCTTGAGAGGTTGTGATCTATTTTTTTTCATTTACACTTACAGAAAATAAGAAGGATGGACAACATATCTAACACATCACATGTTTTGCAGTTTAAAGGCTTTAATATTTCTTATGAAAGTGTTTTCCCTGCTTTCCTTCTTGCAACCCTGAACTACATGGTTATCCTTTTCTGCAACCTTACTATAATATTCGCCATTGTGTTGAACAAATCTCTGCATCAGCCAATGCATCTAATTCTGGTGAATCTTCCCATCAACGATCTGATAGGTTCCTCAGCACTCTTTCCGCATCTGATTAAGGAGATACTGACAAACAGCAAAAGGATTCAATTCTCCGCTTGCATTATCCAAGCTTTTTTCATCCACATCTATGCAGCCGGTTCAGTGTTCATTCTTAGTGCGATGGCCTATGACCGATACATCGCCATTTGTTACCCTTTGCGTTACAACACTGTTATGACTAACACTCATATCATGAAATTAATCACATTAATTTGGTCTTCTTGTGTGATTTTAATAGCCGTGCTTTTTATTCTTCTTTTACGTTTGAGAATGTGCCGCTCTGAAATAACACATTCCTACTGTGATAACCCAGGTTTGTTGACTTTGGTGTGTGAAGATACAACCATTAATAACATTTATGGTCTTTTTATAAGTGCAATTACACAAGTAACCGCTAATGGTCTGGTTTTGTATACGTATCTTCGGATCCTTATTGCATGCTTTAGATCCAGACAGTCAGACACTAAAGCGAAAGCTCTGCAGACATGTGCCACACATCTATTTGTTTTTCTTCTGTTTGAGTGCTTGGGCCTTTTTACAATCATATCTTACAGGCTACAGAATGTTTCGCCACATTTAAGAAGATTCATGGGGATGTCAACTTTAATCTTCCCCCCAACACTAAACCCAATTGTTTATGGATTGAAAACAAAAGAAATTCGTGAAAAAGTGCTTATCTTTTTCAGAAATAGACGTCATCTTTCTAAGTAATTTATTACTTGTACGGATCTTACATGATGCAAGCTGTCTTGAAAAAAAAAAGAAATAATTTAGTTGTGGCTTTAACTCTCATTTAATATGTTATGATGGTAAATCTTGTTGGAGATTGTTGAGAAAGTCTGTGGATAATCTTTTCATGTTATTATTATAATTGTGCTGCATATATATTTTTTAATATTTTATAGTAATTTTAGTAGTCAATGTGTATGACTATTATTGTTAAGAATTCAAGCTTTGACCTCTTTTTTTATTCGTCCATGTTCTTCTTAATATTGTCATTTCCTTTTAGTCATATCTAACCACTACTTGCTTATGACAGCCAGCTTTGGGTTAAATTCATCTGGGCCTGTGTCCCAGGAAAGTCTGCTGTACTAATATTAGTCTGTCAAATTGCAATAAAAATATATTTGGTCTTGCTCTTAATTATAAAAATGGTTTATTTGCATTTTCAACAAACTCTGTCTTTCTGCTTGCTCATGTTGCGTTGTCACGTGTTTCAGTTTGCTTGCCAACTTAAAATGAGGCACACGTTTCTAAAGACACCCTTTATTGAATCTGATGACACCACGAGTCAATATTACATCATGCAACTCAAATAAAACAAAATAAATGGAGTCAGATTCCATCATGTAATTCTTTTCAATGTTGCTCACATAAGGGTGGACAAATGTTAAGCTACCAACGTTCCTAAAAAAAACAAAAAAACAGACAAACCTTGTTGTCTGTCATTCTGCGTTTTGGCTCCCTCTTGTGGCCATTAGGTATACAAAATAAGAAAGAAGACCTTGCATAAAATATTGTGCTGTATGAGTGGCAGTAGGTTGTTTTTCTACTTTTAATATTAGTAATACTTTCACTGACACTACTTATAATAATAATAATAATAATAATAATAATAATAATAATAATAATAATAATAATAATAATAATAATAAGAATAATGATAATAATAATAACAATAGGCTTTCTATCTCCAGTTCCCTCTTGTGGCCATTAGGGATACAAAATAAGAAAGAAGACCTTGCATAAAATATTGTGCTGTATGAGTGGCAGTAGGTTGTTTTTCTACTTTTAATATT
>JAVLVB010000546.1:1472684-1486160 GCA_032876305.1 Orestias chungarensis
AGTGGCCTCCTGCTGATGCCCAGAGTCAGGACCAAACAAGGGGAGGCTTCATTCCAGTTTTATGCTCCTAAAATCTGGAACAGTCTTCCTGAAGAGGTTAGACAGGTTTCAACTCTGCTGTTGTTTAAATCCAGGCTGAAAACAGCCTTATTTAACTGTGCATATAGCAACTGAGTACTATTATTATTATTTTATTTTATTTTATTTCTTTTAAATTCAAAACTGATTTTATTGTTTCATTTTCTGATCTTTTTTCTTATGTAAAGCACTTTGAATTGTCTTGTACACGAAAATGTGCTATACAAATAAACGTGCCTTGCCTTGCCTTGCCAATATGAACGTTAACTCCCACTTGAAATTTGCTACTTTGGAAAGAAAGCTGTTGTGTTATGGTTACCAATAGTTGGTTTCTGTTTTGATGCAAACTTTGCTCATTAGGTTAATGAACTAACTGTTTACAAAGAAGTAACAGTAGATGCGCCACAGTGAGCCCTCCAGAGTAACATCTCAGTGCTCATCGCTGGTAATGAACCTCAGAGGGTGTTGTGATGTCATGCTGTAAACAAGCCCTGTTTGTTTCACAGCCTACTTGAAAGTACCTCTGAAACATGTTTTGTTGGTTATTTATATTTAATTTTCAATGTATAGGCCTTTTGTTTTCGATAAAAATTTAACATACATCTATCGAGTTAGATTATCAAACTAATTTAACTACATCTCAAAAGACTGAATGTAAAAGCAGCCATAATTAAAACACATTTTTAAATATTTAACCACACTTCACAACACTAAATGTAAAAGTAGCAGTGATCAGAACATGTTTTACATTCTTACTCAAAAAACAAACAAACAAAAATTCTATTCAGAATAAATACATATATTGTTTTAGCATTACAGCAGTAAAACAGAATATCTTCCAACTTTTTGGATTTTTAAATGTGCATCTTGACAACTATCTTGGGTGATAAACTTCAAATATGAGGTTAATAGGTCGTTTCAAAATAAACGAAATCTTAGTAAATTAAGTCAATATTTTTAAATGCCTTCGACAATATGGTTTTCAGATATTTCTGACAAGGTGGTCGAAACGTTATTTTTTGTACCCACCCTCTCGGTTTTTTTTCAGGAATCTCTTCTTCTCTTGTATAACTTGTTTCTAGAATTAATTAAACTATTTTTTATGGACATAGGAAACATACTTACGCTGCTACACTCCTTAATGCATTTTAGTTAAAAACGAGACTGTTCAGGCTTTTATTTGTGGCAGGGGTTAATCTTTAACAGGGTGGTTAGTTACAGTTTAAAACAGCAGTGTTTGACTTAAATTTAGCAGTCTTTGTGAATTTTATAGTGTTAATAGGATGAAAATGAAAAAGAAACACTAAGACTCAAATTCTTCTTGTTGCAAAAGCCCTTAATAATCAAGCTTTATGTTCTCATGGTCTTGGGTTGTTTTTTGATTTTCAAGAAATCAATAATCAGTTTATTTATATAGCGGCAATTTACAATAGAGGTCGTCTCAATGCACTTATTTTCTGTCTTGTTTGTATTTCTTTGGTGATCAGCCTATTTTATTCTTTGTTTATGATTGATTTAAGTATTCATGTTAAGTCAGCATGGCTTAAGTTATTACTAAGTTATATCTATTTAGTTAGATCATGCTTATTGCTCCTTGTTTTTCCTGTTGAGTTTATTCTTCTGCTTCTCTTGTTTCATTGTGTCTCTCCCTCAGCCTGTCTGTCTGGTTTCTTTCTCAAACCTGCACCTTGCTAGAAATCAGTTTCTCCCAATTGTTCTACACTTCACCCTGCCAGTATATATGCTCATCTGTTTCTCTCACCCACCACTGGATTGTCCCGTTGAACTCCCATAGTGCATACCTCTCATTGTTTCCTTGTGCTAAGGCTTTGTCCATCTGCCCCATCATCTCTTTTCAGTGCCAGTTCCCCTGAAAGTCAATGTTCCTAGTTTTGACTGCCGTCCATCTCTACCTTGCCATTTCTATCTCTATGTGATCTGTTCATCTACTGGTTTAGGGTTCTGTTAATATCTATCATCCCTAATAATTATATTTATCTTTCTCTACAATGCCGACTTCATCTTTGCATTTGGTTCCACAATACAACTGATGGAATGTTTTAAGCCTAACTTTAACCTTTGTAATACAGAAATAAGTTGAGAAGACAAACTTATCTAGTCCGGTGATGTTATGCTGCATTAGGTTTAGTCTTCTGGAGGAAAATTTTACCATTCTTTCCACCTTCCCTACTTCCTTCTTCTATTATGCAGCCTGCTTTACTTGCAAGATAAACCTGGTCTGTTAGCTTTGACATGTTCCTGAAGGAGGACATCGGCTATTGGTGCTGCCAGCAATTGACGTTCTCCTTCACCTTCTATTATGTTTTACTCTAGTTTAAAGGACAAAGTATAACTACCACTATAAGTGTTGCTTACATCGTTTTCTTGGGTAAAATCCTTTGAGACAACATGTTGCAAATTGGCGCTATGTAAATAAACTAAATAAAGTCTTCCTTAGAAAATAAAACTTGTTATGAAAACATTGGCCTGTGATTAACATAAAGTGTGACATTTTATTTTTTGGGGGGGCTTGCATTTTGCAAACACAACATTGGAAAACAGTACAATAAAAAGTCCTATTTAACATTAGTTTGTTTTTAGGACATGTCTGGCCCAGACAACATCCCCGGACGGGGGCTGAGAGAGTGCGCGGACCAGCTCTCAGACGTGCTGGCGGACATCTTCAACGCCTCCCTCATCCAGGCAGCACAAAGTGCCTCGAGAGACTGGTTCAGACTCACATCAAAGCCAACATCAGCCTCACTGTTGATCCACACCAGTATGCATACAGGAAAAATCGATCCACAGAGGACGCCATTTCCTCCGTGGTCCACACTGCCCTCACCCACCTGGAGCAGAAGGATTCATACGTCCGTATGCTGTTTGTGGACTTCACATCTGCCTTCAACACCATGATTCCTCAGACTCTGATTAATAAACTCTCGTCACTTGGACTGAGCTCTTCCATCTGCAACTGGGTCCTGGACTTCCTGACCAACAGTTAGTCTGTGAGGATTCACAACATCTCCTCCCCCACCATCACCCTCAGCACCGGCTCCCCTCAGGGCTGTGTGCTGAGCCCCCTCATGTTCACACTGCTCACATATTACTGCTCGCCTATCCATCCAGGCTGTCATCTTGTGAAGTTTGCGGACGACACAGCAGTGGTTGGATGCATCACAAACAGGGATGAGTCCAGCTACAGGCAGGAGGTGGAACACCTGGAGGGTTGGTGCAGAGAGAACAACCTCTGCATTAATGTAAAGAAAACCAAGGAGATGATTGTGGACATGGGAGGATCTGCGGTGGAAGTGGTCAACAGCTACAGGTACTTGGGTGTACACCAGAGTAACAACCTCACCTGGAGCAACAACACTTCCATTCTGGTCAGGAAGGCCCACCAGCAGCTCTACTTCCTCAGGAGGTTGAGAAGAGCTGGACTCAGGAGCTCAGTTCTCACCTCCTTCTACAGATGTGTGGTGGAGAGGGTCTTGTGCTCCAGCATCAACGTGTGGCATGGAAGCTGCTCTGCTCCAGACAGGAAAGCTCTGCAGAGAGTGGTGAAGGCTGCACAGAGGACTGTTGTAATCAGCCTCCCCAGCACCACAGACATTTACACCTCCAGATGCAGGAAGAGGGCCTCCGGCATCATGAAGGACCCCACACACCCAGCACACTCACTTTTTGTCCCGCTCCCCTCGGGCAGGAGGCTGCGGAGCATCAAGTGTAAAACCACCAGACTGAGAAAAAGCTTCATTCCTGAAGCTGTGAGACTCTCAAACACACGCAAGGACAATTAGAAATGAAAAACACTTTCTCATTTAACCGGCACTGTTCACTTTAATATCACACTTTAAAATGTCACTTTAAAATGTGAGTTAATATGTCACTTGCACTCCGAATTTTTCATTGCTGCTATGTCCAAAGTCCCATATTGTAGATTCTGTGTCACTATTGTAGATTCTGTGTAGGTAAATCCTATTTCTCGTACAGTTCTTTATATTTTATTATATTATTTGCACTCCGAATTTTCATTGCTGCTATGTCCGAAGTCACATATTGTAGATTCTGTGTCCATATTGTAGATTCTGTGTAGTAAAATCCTATTCTCGCATAGTTCTTATATTTTATTATATTATTTAAAATTGTTATCAGGGTGTAAACTGGACCGGGGGATTAGAATTTCGTCCCACCTCATGTACCACATGTGATGTGATGACAAATAAAAATTCCTTGATTCCTTGATTCCTTGATGTCTTAGTTCACACAGTAAAACCATTTGTAATCTGACAGCTTTCTCTGTGAGGCAACAGTAATTCATTTTATAATTTACATTAGAGAAGGCCTTATAATAAAATGGACAACCTAAGGTAGATTCATTGATTCAACAGACTCCGTTAAGCCTGTCGCTGATTTGTCAATGTTGCTTACTTGGGCTATGTCTGACGGAAAACAACCATAACAGATCAGCAAGACACAAGAAGACCTGCAGATTTGAGTATTCCTCAACTAAATTTTACAATTTGGTCTTTGTTAAACTTCTCTTAAGTTCTTATGCTTGACTATTCTTCCTGCTTATAAAACACCAACTTTAAAAGTAAATGCTTCCTTGCTCCCTATTATATACCACAATATATATATTTATTTTGATACTGTATTATGATATTGACATTATAATAATTTAAGATCCATCATAAAAATACAAACAGTGACAGTCTTCACAATGCCAAGCATGATCCAGTTTGCATTGCAACAGAAACATAAGTACATAAGTGTTAGTGCTCCTTTCCAGTAGGTGGCAGCACTGGAATCTGTTAGGAATGTTCAAAGATGAAGAGACATTCTTTATTTTTTAGACATTTGATATTAACATCTAGTTGGTAAATATCTATTTAAATTTCAATAATGTATGGACTCACCCCTGGTCTATCATTGTATCGTTTCGTGTGGGAAGCGTTGTAAGAAAGGTAGCTCTGGACTATTACTGGGTACATGTACAATTGATTTGTGGTTAGAAAAACAACTTTATAAAGTTCAGGTTATTATTCCAGTATATCTACGATTGCTCAATTGCTCATATGCTCTACCCACCTATGTTATAAGGATTCTGTTTGTGTTATACATTAGAGATCATGAATTGCATTTTTAATCTTCTGGCTGTTTGTTTGACTCTTGTTAAAATCCTGGACAGACCTTTTAAAAACCCAGATGAAAATCTGACACACCACTGTGAGACACAATGTTCAGAGGAACATTCATTTGAATAGCTTTATAAATAAGCCAATAGTCTGATTGGAAGCTTTCCTTATGTTCCTTCTTGCAATAAGCTGATGGACTGCCTTGCTAGACTTAACGAGATTTCACGAGAAGTACAGGACATTAAAATCAGCCTGCACTTTACACAGAAAGATGTGGAAGACATCAAAGCAGATATTTTTTAAACATAGTGAACCTGCAATTTACTGCATATCGATGTGTTTAAAGCTTGTGAGAGCCTGCTGAAGTACCTCGAGGGACAATCTAGGGAAGACAATCATGGTATTCATCGATGGTATTACCAAACAAGACCTGGGTGCAGATTGAGGAATAACTAAAACCGTTTGTGGCCACATGTCAGCATAATAATTTTCATCAGCAAAATATTGAAACTTTCATAGATCCTGATCACACATGTTTTACTTGTATAAAAGATATTTGCCACTCACACAAACATTTGGTAAATAGCAGCATAAAAGCTGAACATAAGAAGTCAATAAAACATTTCAATAGGTGAAGCTTTCATACTAATTGGAGCAACATCAAACAGTATTCTCCAAAAGCCCACAGACTTTCAATATAATTGGAATGCCATAAATTTGGCCCTACAGTGAAAAAGGTACAGATGGTTTATAAAATGATGATTGGAGGTAGTGTAGCTTGTTTATGGATAAGAATCTCAATGCCAAGATAATGTATAAAATGTCAACATTTTTGATTGTGTGACTATAGAAATACTGATAAAAAAATAATGCTCTTTTAGTTGCATTTATAGAACACTAGGAACTAATTTAGAAGTACTTTATAACTGGATAGAAGGAACAGCTATTAAGGTTAACCGAACACGTATATGCATTTGTGGGGTTGGATCTGTTGAAAAAGAATGAGAGAATAATTTATTTATATAATGTCTTAACGTTTAACCAGTGGACATTTAATAAATAAAATAACTGATCACTCTCCTGTGTTCACAGTCTAGAATTGAAATTGCAAAAAAGTGGATCAAAAGACTAGATTACAGAATAAAAGGGTTAAAGCAAATGATACACTAAACAATTTAAAGTGAACTCGATGAATTATAACTTGGAATTTATTTATAGAATAAATGATGTACATGCAGTGTATGAACAATATTTAAGAATATTTTAAATAATATTTTGAGTAATAAGGACAATGTTATTAATATAAAGGGTGTTAGAAATATATTCAACAGTTATTATGTGAATGCCCGATTAGACAGGGTAAAAATAAATAAATAAAATAAAATAAAATACAGCCTTGTCTCTCTTCTTTCAGTTCAGTTCTCCAAAAATTTGAAAATTTATAGATAAACGCATGTGACCTAATGTGGATTCAGAGCATTTCAACATCACTAGCTATAATTGACCTCATATAAGAAATTAACAATATAACTGATAGTAGGAAAAATTTGCTAAAGGAGCAATAGATGAAAAGAAAGCTTTTGATACAATTATTCAGGACTTCGTGATAAAACAGTTAGAACTTAATGAAATACGGGGGATGGTCTTGAACTGGATAAGGAGCTTTTTCAAGAAAAAACAATTTGTGAAAATGAGAGATATTGAATCTGATCATCTGGAGATTGTATGTGGAGTATCCAAAGTGTCTGCATTAGGGCTTGAATTATTGAATTAGTTTAAAAAAGGCATTTGTAAACAATCAATTGTATTAAAATTTGTGTTATTTACAGACAACACAAACATTCTTGTCTTGAGTGTGACTTTACAACAACTTTAACCCATCATTACCTCAGATATTACTAATTTTTTGATAGTTTGAGTACATATATGTAAATTGAGCCAAACTTATATGAGTGTATTTGTATGGGCAGATGTGTGTATATATTTAGGTATAAGTATGTTTATGTCTTGAGTTGATGGTAAGCAGACATTTGTAAATAGAAAATTAATGAACCCTAATTAACTATAGTTGCTGTTGCTCAAAATTTAGACTTTATGATATATAAGCAAATACATCTGTATTTGTATCAACCTTCCTGAACACTTAGGTCTTGTGGTTCAACTTTATTTGCACCCCCAGAGTCAGAACTAAGCATTGAGGAACAACACACATTTTTCATGCTCCTCCAATCTGTAACAAACTTTCAGAAATGTATAGACTCCTGTCTCTAAATCAAGGCTACAGACACGTTTGTTATGATTTGCATTTGAATAAGAATAACTGGATCATACATTAATTTTAGTTTTTACCAACTCTATTTTTTCACTGTAATTTAAGGTTCATTTTTTTTATCATGTAAAACATTTTGAACTTAAAGGGTTATGTTATCCTAAGCTATTAGTTAAAATGCTTTATATTTTGCCAATCTGACCACTTTTCTAGTACTTTTTCTTATTCCTGTGCTCGGGATAAGAACTCAAAGCGTACAATTTGTGATAAGCAAGTTAACAGTAAGTTTGGAT
This sequence comes from Orestias chungarensis, assembly GCA_032876305.1. Lineage (NCBI taxonomy): Eukaryota > Metazoa > Chordata > Actinopteri > Cyprinodontiformes > Cyprinodontidae > Orestias > Orestias chungarensis. Next base: position 1,480,463 of record JAVLVB010000546.1, read on the forward strand.
TTATTGTTTTGACTTCAAATGTTTAACAGTAAATAAAAAATACAAAAAACAACTGCACAAATGAATGTCATGAGGAAGCTAGTTGAGGTCTCATGCCAGTAGTCTTCTCAAGGGTGCAATTAGTGCGCTAGTGTAAACAAAGTTCTCCCAGGATGCACCTTAGTAATTTCTCATTTGAAAACAATATTATGCAACACTATTTCTTAATAAACTTCTGTCCAAACATTGTTTGTCTTAGCCTTCATATGCATTCATAAAAATAAAAATATTTTTTATCCTACAGTCTAATAGGATTTTATATGTTAAACATCAAAATTTATGACTACATGGGGGGATCATGGGGGAATAGATGCTAAGAACGTTTCTATTAAATTGAATAATTATTCGAAACGTTGAGTTCTTTATCTCCTAAAAAAATAAAAGCCATTGTATTACTCTCCCTTTTTTCTATTATTAAACGAAGTTTACTAAACATTTTGATTTTTCCCCTTAGCATATACTTATTTCTTTGTACATTGTTGCTGCAGGACACTGTCTCCCTGACAATAAAGTCTTCATTGCTTATTTAGTTTACTTTTTTTAGTTTAGCAACTAAAAGTAAGGCATTATATGACTTTTTAATTTGGTTAAACACTAGAAACTATTCCGCTAATACGATTACACTATAAGTCAGCAAAAACTGTTCCGACCATTAATGATAATATTGTCCAAAAGGGCAAAGACTGTCTTTGTTTCAAGTATCCTCAATGCCTGCAGTCTCTGCATATTGCTTAGATAGACTTTGGGAGCTGTAGAGTTCTCAAAACCCAATCAGGTAAAATGAAACATATGCTTTGAGACCTCCATTAAACACTGGGGATATTAGAGCTCGTCAATTACCTTCAGTTTAAACACTCATAGGGCTTGTTATTAGTGTGGTTGTTTACTCTAGTGGGATTTCTGAGTCATTAAATCTGTGTTATTAATCTATCTGCATGTAGAATTAATTAATTTAGCTCTCCAGGGGTAAAGTTGTATGTTTATCTTCATAAAAGTTCAAGTTGCACCTCACAAAGTGTTTTGATAAGGGGGGGTGATTCTTTATGCAGTGAAGAATTTGAGCTACATACTTTGTATTAGATGTTGAATAAGCCTTTAAAGAGTCCTTCAGTTGAAGTCAGTCTAAGCAGTCAGCCTGGTGAAGTGATTTCATCAGTGTAGACGAAGGTTTGCATGATAAAAAAAAATTACATTTGAATTTCTTAAATATTTTTACCAAATGTGTAACAGATCTTGATAGTGCAGAAAGTAGCAACAACAAAAAACAAACAAAAAAACAAACAAAAAACATAGGAAGTGTTTAAAATACACGTTAAGATTCAGAAAGTACCTGGCGGGAGCGAGAAAGTATCAGACATTTTCAAGGAAGAAGTCCTGAAAACTGTTTGGTATATTACAAAACAGTTCAGAAAAACACTAAGTAAATTCTAAAAAACTACTTGACATATTCATTTTTTGGAATAAAAACCTTTTTATGTTTTATACATGTGTTGGAAAATGCTTGGTTAAGAGAATGTTTTTAAAGCTTTTGGTTAATAGACGTGTTTAATTCAAACAGAATGGGAATTTAAATTTTTTTTTGTCTTAGAACAATACATCATTGACAATTCATAAACTATCAAACTGTTCAACCAATAAATCATGGTAACATTTTAAATATCAAACCACTGATTTTAGTTAATCTATTTACAATATTTTATTTTTTATTAACAAGGAAAGTGATTTACACCAGCCTTTTAGCGTTGTAGGAATGCATTGTGTATAAACTGCAACAGAAATATGGGGGGGGGGGGGGGGGGGACTGTCACCTCAAGTAAAGATATCTGAGAGTGTTTTGAGGAAAATACAACATTCACTTTAATCTTCCTAAAAAGTGGAGACCTACAGCCTGATCAGGTTAGACAGGAAAACAGCTACCCTTATGAAATAATTGATAGGAAGGAATCACAAATCCCTTAGGTGACATAAAAGGATGGACAATAAAAGCCTGCATCGAAACATACATTAAAGGGAGGGATTTTAAGCCGTCAACCATCTGTTAAGAAATCAGCGAACCTCGGTGCACCTTTTTGAGATGCTATATTTATTTATTTAAAGGTTTTGAAATTTGCAATTTTGGAAGTTTCTTGTTCAAATACGCACGTAGGTAATATATAGTTTGGACTGTCTTGAAAGAAAACGGAAGAAGAATCCAGATATCAAAACTGACATCAATAGTTATACTACAAATACTTTACAATAACTTTGTAACTTGTAATTAGTTATACTAGAATTATATATGGCAAACACCTTTATGTTTTAATTACAGTTTTAAATTGATCTACTGTGTTGGTTCATTTTCAGTTTTTAAAGGTATTTTCTTCAAGATGATGTCAGAGAGAAACCAAAGCAGAATAACAGAATTCATTCTGACTGGATTTCCTGGACTTCATCCAGAATATCATGTTCTTGCTTCAGCTTTATTATTCTTAGTCTATATGGTAACGGTTATAGCAAATGCTACAGTTTTTTGTTTGTTTGTAACAAACCGAAGTCTTCACAAGCCCATGTACTACATCATTTTAAATCTATCTACGTGTGACCTTCTCTTTAGCACAACAACTTTACCTAAAATCATCAGTACATACTGGTTTCAATCAGGCACCATTTCCTTCACTGGTTGTTTTGTCCAGATGTACTTTGTTCACTATCTGGGCTCAGTAAATTCTTTTATTTTCTTACTGATGGCTTTTGATAGGTACTGTGCTATTTGTCATCCAATGCGATATACTACAATTGTTAAAAAATTTACAATCCACATTCTGAGTGCGACTGCATGGATTATATCAATTGCATCTCCTTTAATGTTAGTCATCAGAGCATATCCTCTTCCTTATTGTGCATCAAATGTAATCAACCATTGTTATTGTGATCATATTGGAATTACGGTTTTGGCGTGTACAGACAGGGCTCATTATTCTTTCCCTGCGTTTGTGGGTGCAATGATTACACTGTTAGGACCTCTGGCATTTATTGTTTTCTCATACCTATCAATAATTATAGAAATTTGTAAGGTAGCAAAAATAAGAAACTGTGGTAAGTCTATGTCAACATGTAGTACTCAGTTGATAATAATTTCCTTGTATTATATACCAAGATGTTTTGTGTATTTTGCTAGCCAGGTTGGAATCACATTTAGTCCTGATTTGCGAATAGTAATTATAATGCTTTATAGCCTTGTCCCTCCAATGATAAACCCACTCATATATTGCCTAAGAGCTAAAGATATCAGAAACTGTTTGGTGAAACACTTCCTCATGAAAACTGCATGTCATAAAGCTCAAGTTTTAGCAATTAACAATTGACAGCTCAGTGAATTATTCCTTAAGAAACTGAAAGCCCTATCTTACAAATTGTAAGATAAAATGAAAGCAAACTTTAAAAAAAAAATTTTTATTGAGTTTTCTGTGTCTAATTCAACCAGGTTTTTAAAAGAAATGTAAATTATATCAGTTTGGAAAATAAACCTGTGATTTTTTCATATCCATAATAGGAAGAGCTGGCATTCCACTGTTTCAGGGATCTTTTACTTTTCAGGCTCCTTTGCTGTTCCCAGTTCTGTTTACTTTAGGATAAACTTTAAAACCCTAAATTATGTTAAAGGTCATCAGTAAGATTGGCTTAGGTTGTCCTAAGAACGCTCTGTAATTATGACACTATACAATTAGGGAGCGGGAGAATTCTTATCATGCTTTATCCAGGGTTACTACTGCAATTTACTGTAACTATATGTACTTAGTTTTTCATTCTATAGATTTTAATAATAGGTCAGAAATTGTATTTATACATGTTTCTCTCCTAGATAAATCCAGAAAAGCAAATACCTCTGACCATTTAGATTTTCTTTACCTTAAAACGTTCTGGATCAGTGCTTGTGGATTTGTATCAGTCTACTTGAAAGATGACGATTAGTGACCGATGGCTGCTCATGCTGACTTTTAAATCTGTTGAAAGTTTTGTTCTGTTAATAGGGAGTTTTCCTTCAGACCTTTACCGGATGCATCCATAGTGTGAGAGATTGTTGTAAATTAACAACTCAATGTGCTCACCAGTCCACTGTTGGCACAATTATGTTGAGGTAGACAGATCGCTGCAAGGTCCTACTTGAGGCATTTAGTTACATTTTCCTCAATTGGAAACTTTTTTTTTCACCAATTGGCATGAGATCAACTTGATGGCATTCATGAGGAGGGTCAAATTTGTGTAATGTGTGTAATTTTGCCAGAGCACTGAAAGTTTTTAAGAGGCCTTGTAAAATTGAAATGTTCAGAGAAAAAGAAGGTCGCTTGTCGGAGGATTTGACAGATAAACACATCAAATTTCTCACACGTATTATAGTATATTTTGGTATTTCAAGGGTAAACATTTTTTTTAAATGTTTTAAATGCCTTCATACTTATCCTTATTTATCCCACAGGACTAATCATTGGTACATTTGTACTTTCCTGCCCGGATGCTCTCCAAAAACACAAAGTTGTTCATATAGAATTTGAAATCTTTACTCTGTTTTGGCCATTTATTATTTTTTTGCCTTTGTATTTGATTGAGTTGTCCTGAAGATTTTGATTGATCACTATGACATTTGGTGAGTTTAAAGTTATCAAAATGACTTTTCTAGGATGTGTGAGGGGCATAGTTTTGAAAATTGACTGTTCCGGTTTCCATGCATGAACTAATCATTTTAAAGTATTTAAAAGGTACAAAATTAAAGTTTTGGCACCTTGAGTTACTCAGGCCCAGTGAAAAAGCTTGTTTTAACTTTGTTCTCTCTCAAAAGTTATACACCATGTATAATCGATTGATTACATAATTGTAGCTTACCCACTGATAACTTTCACAGATTTCTGTGGTGAACGACCCTTTATGGCTTTCCTTACAAGTGTCAAACTTTGCCTAGATAATAATTTTAATCTTTATCTTCAAGATATTACAAGAAGATGTGAGCCACAGTAATAATTACCAAACATTTTGGGGGAGAAACTGGTCAGAATATTACCAAATACATTAGCTCCACAAAACACTGACAACCAGGCTTCGGGGGCAGAAAGTGGAGTATTAGTTTAACACACCTCTATCTAGTTTTGTACTGTTTTCCCCATTACCCAATCAAATGGCTTAAAGAAGAAAAAGACTAAATTATAACTAAATTATATGTCATAAAAATAAACATAACCCTCTGGACAAAAAAATAAAACTATCAAAGGTGTCCTTTTAACAAAAGACCGATCTCTTCAATGACTTAAGTGCAAGCATTTTTTCATTCAGATTTAACAATTTATCCCAAGCCTATTACAGTGGGAGATTTTAAGCCCAATTGGCATTGCTCAAAAATCCCTAGACATACCCACTTTCTTTTTGTCGCACTTCACACCAGGTATCCTTAAGTCCAGACCTCGCGGTCTGATATCGTGCAACTTTTTTGTGTCTTCAACAAACATGTATCAAATAATCAGGTCATTAGCAGGAATCTAATAAGAATTTAATAATGTTGGCCTTAACTTTATGTTGCCACATAAAAACAAACAAACATAAAACTTTAAGTGATAGAGTGCACAATACAAATAAATCAGTAAACATTTTCCAAATGCATACATTCTATCATTGGATACAAGAGGACCTA
>JAVLVB010000546.1:1503182-1539563 GCA_032876305.1 Orestias chungarensis
CTAGAGGTTTTTGACACCATATGTCGTATTTTTAGTTAAATGATCTTTAGTCTGAGTTCAGTAAAGTACTCAGTGGATAGGGTCAACAGAGATTGCAGCCAAGTACGAGTAGCAATACTTCATATCTACATTACCTAAGTAACATCAAAAGGTACTGCGAAGTAAAACAGTTTCTAAAATTACTGTTTTATCTACTAGTATAATAACAACGCTAGGATTTTCACTTGGACAAACAATCCTTTATGTTGTAAAATTCAAAACTGAAAAAGGTACATTTCTTTAAATATTGATTATAATTTTATACGTTGTTTGTTCTGATGCCACAAAATGGATTTAACAGCTTTCAAGATCTTTTTCTTGACTTTTTTTATTGGCTTCATTGGTTCCCCAGCTGGTCTCCGAAATGCTGGAAATTGAAAGCACTTGAGGAATATCACTTTAAAAAAATGAATTAGCAATTTTTTTAGCTAAGCACAGTTTGTGGTCAATGAAAGTGACCAAAAGCATAATACTTTCACTGTTACTAAAGCAAACGGTTCTAACATTGTAAATCTGATTGGAACAACAAACTTAATTAAACATTAACAAGGAAAGCTAAAACCAAGACGTCTGAGACTTTTTATAGGCCATTTGGGAATAGGACCTTCAAGAGATGCAGCTTGTTGAACATAACAAGCTCATATATTAGTAGACAAGCAGCTATGGCTCCGTATCTGCTGAACTGCCTCGGGTAAGATTTGCAATTGTATAAGCTTTTTGCATATAACATTGTTAGATACACACATGATATTACACACATTTGGGGACGTTTTTGAACAAAACAATTTTCAATGGGAGATTTGTGTTTTCAGACATTTTCATTCTTAAAGAGCAGGTTTACAGCATCAAGTTTATTAGTGAAAAATATTGAAGTATGTGTTTCATATTTACAGATCTGCAAAAACCAAACATATAAATGTTCATTTTCATAGAAAACCTATTTATTCAATTTAATATTCAACTCAATTGGTCAGCAAATTGAGAAACAAGTAATAAGTCTAAGTCAGAAAATGGTCATTTAATTGACTGTTTTGGCATTTTCAAATAAAAGCAAATACATATAAACTTCTAACCATTCTTCACAGGCATTTGAGATAATGGTGCTTACTTCAAACATCACAAGGATACGAAGCTTTTTCATTCTTGGCTTTCCTGGACTCTCACCATCACTTTATGGCCCTGCAGCTTCAGTTCTTTTTTTACTCTACCTAGCTATTTTAGTGGGAAACATTTTTATTTTGGTGTTTGTCATCAGTGAAAAATCTCTTCAAAAGCCTACATACTTGGTCTTTTGTCACCTTGCATTGACCGATTTATCATTTGGCACTGTTACACTTCCAAAGATCATTTCAAAATATTGGTTTGAAGATAGTTACATTTCATTTCCTGGGTGTTTTACACAGATGTTTTTAGTTCACTATTTAGGGTCAGTGATGTCATTTCTGTTACTGGTAATGGCTCTTGATAGATTTATTGCAATATGTATTCCACTTCGGTATCCAGTCCTTATTACAAATAAGATCATTTTCACTCTCTGTGGATCAGCTTGGTTCTTGCCCCTGATTTTGATGATGATAATAATTATCCAAGCCCTTAGTTTACCTTACTGTCAGTCAAATATCATTTCACAGTGTTACTGTGACCACATTTCAATAACAAATCAGGCATGTGGAAATGATCTGAGAACTGTGCAGCTTGTTGCTGTGTGTATCGCTATGTTTTGTCTTTTGGTGCCTCTGGCATTTATCCTGATTTCCTATGTTTCTGTCATTACAGTGATTTTAAAAATGTCTAACTCTGCTGGACGCAGCAGAATACTAGCAACCTGTTCTCCACAAATATTCATAACATGCCTTTTCTTTCTTCCCAGGTGTTTTGTTTATGTAGCTAACACTGTTGGATTTTCTTTTAGTATAGATATTCGCATTTTATTGATTTTGGTTTACAGTCTGCTTCCTGCTGCAGTGAATCCAATAATATACTGTTTCAAGACTCGAGAAATAAAGCACACCTTGATGAAGAAAATAAAAACAAGTAAAATTGGAATAGAGTTCAAAATGTGGACTCGTTAATTAACTTTAAACAGTTCGATGATATGGGGGAAGTTGTTGTTGTTGTTGTTGTTTTGTTTTTTACCAATTCCATATGCCAGGTAAATTTGGTGTTTTATATTTTTTAAGAGCTTTTTGTATGTTTTTGTCTCTCAAGGGGAAAAAAATACTCAAAATTAACTAATTACGATGGCCATTTTAAGTCACTTTAAGCAGACATGGTGCGATGTGAGGTTGTGTTTGTTTTCTTGTATTAAGAAATCGGTTATGTTGAAAGAGATTTGATTACAGAAAAGTAAATAATTTAGAAGTATTTATATGATTTTTTGATGTCAACTCATCTACTCTTTATTTTGTTCCTACCACATAAACTCGAAAGTTAGACACCTTTATAATAAAAACATTGTTTGGATTTCACAAGTGTTTCCTGACTTTGTATTCCCTCACTATAATATCAATTAAAAAAATACCTGAAAAACAACATAATTAACATACAGGTTACCGTAAATGTAACCGAAACATGATATAAACACTATATCATTGGTCTTAAAAAGGGGGTAGTTGAGTCAGAAGGTCGGCGGGAGACAGAATTGACAAGCTTCCCACGTCTTTGTTTGGAAGAGATGTCTGCGGCATTCTTCAGTTAGCTTCAAGATTCTGGGAGGACTGGTCAGGCTGAAAAAGTTACGCAGGACCTACAAAAACAAACAGCAAACACAAATGAAAGAAAACAAGGATTATCTGGAAAACTATATTAAATGTGAAAATAAATGAATGCAGTCTGTTCTCCATCATAGAAAAGGGCTATAACAAATGATAAGACCAAGGAAGATAATAATAAAAAGAAGATTTCTCCAAGAAGGTTATCCTTCTTTAAACTATAATAACAATGCAGATTGTAAAACTTTTCCTTAAACATAATCAATAGTTTTAAAAGCTTTAAAGTTTGTATTATTATAAGCTTTCGAAACATGACTAATGTAAGGGAGAGTCACCAAAGAAAATTAGGTCTTTGCTGTCCACCTGAAAATGCATTTGGGCTATTTTATTATTTATATAATTTTATGGTTTTTGATATGATAAAGATATAAAAAATGTCTGCTACAAGATGTCTGTAAACTTATTTTATGAAATTCTTGATTTAGAAGTCAGAGTTGTTAATTGAATTGTTATTGAATTGAAATTTGAGAATGTGGTGGATGAGTTAAAGAGTATTGAGGAGAAAAATAAGATTTGTCGTTTTTAAAGAAATACTGGGGTCATAATGAGAATTTAAGTTGTATATATTAGAATCCAATAGATGCCAGTAATGCAACAGTAATTTTTTCATAATAAAAAGTGCGTAGGTTAGAGCTTTACATAGTCAAATCATGTAAAAAATCAACTGACTCAGTGGCACATTATTATACCGGGGAATACTAATGAACCCCTACCTACAGTAAATCCATGGTTTGAATACACAAATGGTCATGTTTGATCTGGGATACATAACAGCAAATCAGCAACAGACAGAAATATTTAACAACATAATCACTTAATTGAATACCTCTATAACACCAAGAAAGCTATTAGTACAGTCAAGAGCCACTTATGTCTATGCTAGCATCTGGAAGTGTTCATGTGTTGTTGATCTACTGTAGAAATGGTTTTGTAACTTCTCCCAAATGCTCTACTTCTCCTGAGGTACAAGCAGGACTGGTGTAATCACCATCACTACTTTCGAATGGAACAACATATGTGAACAGTTTATCCATAAACTGTATTTCATACAGTAAGATTATGTAGCCTGTCTAACTGATTTGGCCTTGTACTCATATAAATATGGGATATATCCGATTAGCTGGACAAATAAATAATTTAAAAATTAAATAATAATAATAAAGTGGCTTGTAAATCAGTGATTTTAACTTCCCAGTCCTTATCTTAATTTGAAGACTAAACCTAGACACTGTAGACTGAATGTGTGCAGCCTCAAGTTCCTTTAGACGTCTCTGGTTAAACTTTAAACACCAAATGTTGGTACAAATATATTATTAAAATTAAAACAATATATATTTAACCTTAAAATAATATTTGTACCACCACTTTGTGAGTGCGTGTTTTGTTTTTGTTTTTATTATTTACTTTTAATCTTTATTTTAATGGCAACAGGGGGAAATGAATAAATAAATCCGTTACTTTTCAGCATTTTGCCGTGTCCTCCTGTAGAGCCTTTTTCTTTTTGTCTCTCTCCCTCTCTGTTCCTTTTACCCCGTGGGGAGACCCGAGTCGCTTCTCCTCACTTCTTGCCGTCAACAGAAACAAGCCACGCCCCTTCCTCCACACCTGTGTGGTTGATACGGACGTTTCGGGGAGGTCTCAATCGAAATAAACCAATCATGTTTCCCTCCTCACTTACTGCTGGCCTGACTGCCTCTATGGCTTGTCCCAGCGCTGGTCTGTCTATCTGATATTCGCACTGCCGGCAGACTTATATATTTTTTTTTTACATAGACGCAGTCCAGCAGGCCAATATTAGGCCGTCGCTTCGGGCATACTCCCGGTTCTCCCTATGGCCAGTCCGGGCCTGAGCCTTAGCATGTGTTTTTGCATGGAGGGTGGGACAACAATACGCATACCTTTGTATACGATGCCATCATTTACAGCCAGCTGACATCTTGAGTCCCAGAAAGGCTGCACTTCGATGGGCACCTCTTTTCTGTGTTCTGGCAAACCTTGCTGACTAACCTGTTGGAGGAGACTCAGTTTATTGTTAGTGCATGTCTGTATCTCAGCATATTTCTGGTTACTCACAGACAAAAAGTTTATCATAGAGACACATTCTAGGGTCCCTGCCTCTGGTGTTTGTTGGACAGTTGTGCTCTGGACAGTGTGTCTTTGCCTCTCCTATACTTTACTGTGATGTCGTACCACTGGAGTCGCAGACGCATTCTCTGGATCGCACTGGTGCAGACAGCAGTGGCTTTTTGTAAATGTCTTCAAGCGGCTTGTGGTCATTGAGTACTGTAACATGTTTCCCAAATATGTAGTGGTGAAACTTTGTGCAGGTATGAACGATGGAAAGCATTTCCGTCTCAATCTGCAAGTAGCACGTCTCAGCATCTGTCATTGATCTTGATGAGAAGGCCACTGGCTGGTGGTCCTGTACCAGCACAGCTTCCACTCTGGTGCTGCTCGCGACCCAGTGTATCTCCACTGGTTTTGACACATCGTAAAACTTGAGCACAGGGTGATGTGCGCAAACATGCTTGAGCTTATCGAACGCTTGTTGCAGCGCTGGCTGCCATGCAAACTCTACATCAGTTTTTGTGAGCTGTCTCAGGGGTGCGTCATTCTCACTGAGGTTTGGAATGAACTTTGAGAGGTAAGTGACAAACCCTAGGAAGCATCGTGCACCTACCTTGTCAGTAGGTGGCGGCATGCACCTAACACATTCAGTTTTAGCTGGGTCAGGTTCCACTCCATCAGCTGTTATCAAATGTCTGACTGCCGGATGTGGCATTTGTTAAAGTTCAGTCTCAGTTTTAGCTCGTGGCTCTCTCAGCAACTTTCTTTAGTATTTGGTCATGTTCTGTCACAGTAGTTGCTGCGATGAGGATGTCATCCATAATGCCAGAAGCTCCTGTGATGCCTTCTAGCATTTAAATCATGATGCACTGAAAGATTTCAGGTGCACATTTGATGCCAAACGGTAGTCTGAGCCACCTGAATCTTCATATTGGTGTGTTGAATGTTGTTAGGAAAGATGAAGCCTCATCCAACTCAATCTGAAGGAAGCCTGACTTTCCATTCAATAAGGAAAACACCTTTGCGTTGGGCATGGTTGACACAACTTCCGCTATTGTGCGCATTGGGTAGTGCTCTCTTTTCATTGCATTATTAAAGTCACTTGGGTCTATGCAGATTCTGAGCTTGTCCTTATTTGTGACCACTACCATGGAACTGATCCATTCTGTTGGTTGGTTGACTTTAGCAATGTAACCATCCTGTACCATCTCATTTAGCTTTTTGAGGATCTTTGTTCTGAGTGCAACTGGTTGTCGCCGTACAGGATGTACCACAGGTTTTGCATTGGGTTCTATATTTATGGTGTATATACCTGGTAGGGTCCCTGTAGTGCGTGTTAGCTCTGGGAAGCTCTCAAGACCAGCTGATGTGTTTGGACTTGTGGCAATTTTCTTCGCTTTGTTCACTACACCATTGTCCTGTAGAGAGTCAAGTCTTATAATCAGGCCTAAAGCCTCTGCTGTTGTGCCACCCAGAGCATTTTCTTGAGCGATGTCCACTATTTGGAACTCTGCTTTAGTTTTGTACTTCTTGTGCTTTAGTGTTAGGTCAACAGCTGCAACGGGCCTTATTTTGTGGTTTGAGTAGGTTGTGAGCACTCTTTTGGAGGTTTTCAGCTCACCTTTGTGCTTTAGGGACTGGTAGCAGCTCAGAATCAGCGTGTTACATTTTGCACCTGTATCAATTCTGAACTGCACCATCTGTGATTATATGTCGATGTCCACCAACCACTTATTTTCTGCCAGAGTTGCAACTGGAATAACATCTGTGGTCAGGTTAATGTCCAGTATTTCCTCCTCACTTGTGTTATCTGCAGATTCCACATCCAGTTCTTGTACAGATTTATTTCGACAAACTGATCCCCAGTGGTTTGGTTTATGACAGCAGTTGCAAATGGAGTCTTTTGCTGGGAGATTACCTTGATTCCTTATGTGCTTGGGGTCTTTTCCACATTTTGGACAGTTTTTAGTCCCGCTCTGCATTGCTTATTTTGTCTGTGGGGGCTTATGCTGCACTTGACCGTATTCCTTTTTATACGGTGCTTTATACTTGGGTTTGCTTGACATTGCACAGACCTGTGTATCCGCCTCTCTCACAATTTTCATTTGTGTTTGTGACATTTCAAACTGTTGGGGGATCTCTATGGCTTTGGCCAGGGTCAGCTCCTCACCTTTGTCAAGCATCCTCTCTTGGACACGTTTTTCTCTCACGCCCGCTATTATGGCGTCTATTAATATGTTGTCTGCATCAGCATACTCACAGTCCAGTAATAACAGTCGCAAATCTTTCAAAAAGTGATCAAAACTTTCAGTGGCGCCCTGTTTTCTTTGCTTGAAGCGGTGCCATTTGATCTGCTTATTGTTCTGCGGGGTAATATAACCAGTAAACTTATACAAGAGTTTGTCGGGGTCACCCTTCTCTCCGTCTGCCCAGTCGAGCGTCTGATAGATTTCTCTCCCTTGCTCAACAATCCATGTGCCGATCCAGCCCGCCTTCTGCTCGGCTTCCAGCGAGGACAAAGGACCCGTGAAGACGAAGCTAACGTGGGTACGAAACCGTTGGAAGTCTTGGTACAAATCTGCCGCGTCCCAATCAATCTTCGGATGAACAAACTGCATCATCATGGCTGCGCAAGTAACTTACTGTTGTTGACTGCTTTCTGACAACATGTAATTTACTTACATTGTGTACATGCAAGGTCGAGAAATGGAGGAGTTCGGGAGCTTTTTCAAACTGCGTTTATTACCACTGTTTAACGGCAACTACGGATAGCAGTAGGGACATTCAAAACGCGATTGCGTAATACACAATATATTACAACTTCAGGTCCATTTTGTTTTGTTTTCTTTTGTCGCACAAGCAACTCCAGTGTTGTTTAGAAACTGCCGCTCTTTTCCGGTTTACCGGCTATTAGTTGTTACATAGCCCCGCCCCCAGTAACTGACGTCATCACGTCGAACGGGTTCTTTCCTCTGACCCCAGAAAGAGTTGGGGCCACCTAAGCACCAGTTTTGAACCAGTTTGGTCAGTGGAAACAGAAAGAACTGGTGCTAACTCTGACTCTAGCACCGAACCAGCACTGGAACCAGTTTGGTGGAAAAGGGCTCTGAGATAATCCTTGTTGAAATTTGGAGACAATTTGTGACTTTTATTAGTCAGAGCATCTTTTAAGCTCTCATAAGGCCCATCGTTTTCTGACAGACTAATGACCTGACATGTAGTTTCCTTGTACAAAACATCAATGTTATCCACGGAAAAATCTCTATGTTTACGGGACATATGAGCTGTGAATGATAATTTAACGGTGAAAACTTTTTTGCAGGCTTTTACTGGACCTGCTGCAGGCCGCCCCTCCATTATAGGCTCCTTTAAATGAGCAACAAGTTCTTTCACTGTTTGAATTTGGTGCCCACACAATGAAATAGTGCATTTCAATTTTGCAACAATGGCTTTGGCTGATTCAGGTTGTGAAGTCACGTTGTGAACTCGGTAAAAATTAGTTTTAAACGCTGAATATGTACAAAATGTTCACTTACATTCTGTCCAGAGGCATTTGAATAAACAACTGGGCTCATTTCTGTGCACTCTTCAATGCAACACATAGCCCCTCAATGATTCCAATGTTTTACAGCAAAACGTATATGTAATCATGTTTAAACAATGTCAACCTACCTATATACAAGTTACACGTGTTGCAGGCGTAGCAAAAATGAATCTACTGTATATTGTTGCAAGAAGCCATTTGACACCTTAAAAACAAAATGTAATCTCCCCAGAAACACAAACTATCGTACCTTTTACGTTTGAAGAAAATAAAGCTTAACTTACATTTGCTGAAAGACTGATGTGGTCCACACAGCGTTCTTTTCTTTGTCGAGGTTTGAGCCCAATTCAGCTTCTTCTGAATCGTTTTACGAACGTCTTCAAAACAGCTTTCACACGCCAGGTAAGCGGAATCAGAGAGCAGAACACACTGTTTAAAGAGCTAAAGGGAGAACTTAAGCACGATGCAGTGTTCTCTGTCTTGCAGAAGTATGAACTTTGTGCTTATAATAGCAACGGTGAAGGTAAAAAATACAGTGTTACCAAAAATATAAATTAAAATAAAATACAGCAACGAACCAATGAGCAATTACATAATTTCCTTGTGGATTTTGGTATTTCCTCCATGTTAGTCTGAGGTCCTGAAATATGAAGGAATGATCTACGCAAAATTGACAATAAATAAGCAAACAAATTAAAGAGGAAATGAGAATCTAAAAACTGTGAAAATACAAGTGACTATAAACAGATGACTAGTAAACAAAACTGGAAGTAAACAATGATGTATCATAATTACTTATTTCCATGTTCATTTCCAAATCTTTTCATTTATTTAGTTATCTCATTGTCCATCCATGACTCTTCTACTTATCTGGAGTTGGGTCACGGGGGCAACAGTTTAAGCAGGAAATGCCCAGACTTCCTTCTTCCTAGCCACATTCATTAGCACTTTTTAATTGCTCAAATTCTTAAAAATTATCATTCAAAACATGTTTGTTAAATGCAGCTAGGTACCAATTTGTTTGGATTTGTTTGGATAATTTTCAGTTCTACATTATAAAACATTACACTATCAAAGCATCAGATTCTCTTTCAACCTTCAAGAAATCCTTGAAGACCCAGCTCTTCCCAGAGTATCTATTGCCCTGAAAGATGTAAATGCACTTATTACCCACCCTGATATTATTTAGCACTCAGTGTATGGTACTTGGGCCTTCTGTGTTAACCTAAATGCTGTAAATGAGTGACATCATTAATGTTACATCCTCTACAAGCATATTTCAGGTACATTGTGTCGTAGTTCAAAGTTAAACCCTCTTTTTGTAAGTCGCTTTGGATAAAAGCGTCTGCTAATTGTATAAATGTAAATGTATTCTGGTAAAGTAACAAAATATCATGGTTTTTTGCTTTGCATAATTTTTATGTATTGATTTTAGATTTTTACTGTTTATTTTACAGACTTTTTTTTTTAACAGTGTAGCTATACATTGTATAATTCAAAGTTTCTTGTGATAAGATAGTTTTTACTGGAGAACACTATGTCTAGCAAGATTTTACCCACAATCCACAGATGAGAAAAGTTTGCACCAGTCTGTCTTAAGTTGGGGACTATGAGTTTTTACATATTGTATTTTTATTTACTCTCAAAACCATCCCCCACAGATATCATAATAAACCACATGATATAACTTATTCTGTCAAAACACTTTTAATGAATCTTTAGAAAGATTGCTCCTCTGAGGTTTCTTCTCCATGCACATCATTAAAAAAACTTCTCTGTTGGAAAGCTTTAAATACACTGACAGGATCAACATGTGCCACATTAGGGTTGGGTCATGTGGTAGAGACAAGATTGTGTTGAAACTGCAAAGGGGAATTCAACAAATTGCCTAACGGTGCTGGTTTTGCTTGTAGAGAGAAGAATACTTTCTAGTATTTCCAATATCACAGCTGAAAGTGAAGTGGCTTGATTGTGACTTTTTAAACTTACCTGAAAGTTTGTTCATGTAAAATTGTGTCTTCCTTTATCTTTTTTTTACATATTTTTTACCTGTTTTCGTTTTTGTACTAATGATCAAATACACAAATGTTACAAACATTAAAGAGTTTATAATTGTTGGCTTCCCTGGACTCCCACCAGAGTACTATGGCGTAGTAGGTTTTCTTCTTTTCCTTGTTTTCACCACTATTCTAATTGCCAATATTTTTGTTCTAGTTGTCATCATATATGAGCATGCTCTTCACAGATCAACATACGTGATTTTTTCTAACCTTGCAATGACAGACCTTTTGTTTGGCACAGTAACGCTCCCGAAAATCATCGCCAGATACTGGTGGAATGATACGATATTTTCATTTGGAGCCTGCTTTGCACAGATGTATTTTGTTCACTCTCTGGGAGCTATTCAGTCTTTAATCTTGCTGATGATGGCTTTGGATCGTTCTGTTGCTATATGGTTTCCATTCAGATATCCAGTTTTGTTTACAAACAAAAACATTTCAGTTTCTTGCAGCTTTTGCTGGATACTGACATTCATACGAATGATGGGAGTTGTTCAACATGCCTTGACTTTGCCCTACTGTGAACTTAACACCATCATGCAATGCTACTGTGATCATATTTCAATCACCAAGCTTGGATGTGGGAATGATATTTCTTATGTGAAATTGGTTGCATTTGCGAATGCTATGGTCACTCTTTTGGTCCCTTTAACATCTATAATTATTTCTTACTTCTCAATCATTATGGCAGTTCTTAAAATGTCTGTCCCTGAAAGGCATCACAAAGTGCTGTCCACATGTGCTCCTCAGATCATTATTACCTGTCTATACTATGTGCCAAGATGTATTGTATATCTTACTGATGTTATAGGAATCAAATATAGCCTTAATGCTCGCATTATTATAACAATGATGTACAGCCTTATACCTCCTGCGGTTAACCCTGTAATATACTGCTTGAAAACTATGGAATTCAAAAAAAAATTGAAACAGAGATTAAATATCAGAAAAAGAAACTTTGTATTTCAAAGTGAAACAAAGTAAAAACTTTGCCTAACCTGTAATGAGAAAACACAGATTTGTTATGCAAAGTTAAATGTTGGTTTTATTTTATACAACTTGTCACTTTTTTTTTCCTCTTAAACAAAGACTGTATCACAAAAACATTTAATACTCTATGTAAATACTCATGACAAAAATAATAACAAGAAAGATCTCCATAAAAATATAAAAAATAATAATCAAATGTAAAGACAGAACATGAATCTACATGAATATATATATGTATATGTATTAAGATGTAGAAAAAAGTATACACTTCTGTTTTGAAACTTCAGCTTTGGAAATCTTTCAATTCTGCATTGTTCTATTCTTGTGAACTGTGGTTTTCCAGCTAAACTTGTAAGCGGTGAATTTTGTAAATATTCCTGATATATTCTGGATTAGACTCAACAACATTGGGGACCCTTGTTCAAATTGTAAAAGTTATATATATATATATATATATATATATATATATATATATATATATATATATATATATGGACAGCACGGAGGCACTCATCCTGGCAGCACAGGAACAGGCCCTACACACCAAAGCAATAGAGGTTCTGATCTACCACACCACACAAGACCCAAGGTGTAGGCTATGCAAGGAGGCCCCTGAGACAGTCCAGTATACATGGAACGCCATAACCAAGTTGTGGGCATAGTGTACAGAAATACACTATGTCCCAAGATCAAAGTTAGGAACACCTCCAAAGGTGGCGAAAAATAACAGCTACGATCTGGTAGGACTTCCAGATCTAGACAGACAAAATGGTAATGGTGAACCAGCAGAGAAAAGCCGTTTTGGTGGATGTAGAGATACCAAGCAATTGCAACGTCAGGAAAAAGGAGCATTTGAAACTGGAAAAATACCAGGGTCCCAAAGAGAAACTAGAAAAGGTCTGGAGCATGAAGACCACAGTAGTACCGGTAGTAATTGGGGCCCTCGGGGCAGTCACCCCCAAGCTGGATGTGTGGTAATGCAAATATAAAATGTCATATTCAGCCTGTTGTATTGTGGTTTATTGAGTCAATGGCACTGGTTATATACATTTTCCCACATCAGAAGTAAACGAAAGCACATTTATCATGGATATTAGATATAATACAGGAAAAGCTGTTAACCCTATAACTCTCACCGCATCATCCTAATCACAAACACATGCTTCTGCTACAGCAGTCAACTACTCTTAAAGATCAAAAATGTCTCGGTTTTATCATTAAATATCATGTATAACTGCACAACCTTTCTGTGCTGATTAAGACTTATTTATCTTAGGAAGGTGAATACCTAAATACAGATAGAGATCATGGCTAATCTAGTAAATAATACTCTTAATGACGTGGGAGCACTCATGGAGACCTTTTATTTATTTATTTTTTATCAAAGAGAGTTGATTTACAACATGGAAAAAATACTGTGACTAGATGTCATTTAAACCAAACAGAGTAAAATGTACATTTGTACATTGTTTGTTACAATTACTTATTTAATCCCAACAACCCAATATAAATCATTGTTCTGAAGGTAAAATTATTAGAAGCAACAAGCTAACTTAAAAGTCAGAATTAGTTCAGAGAGTCCTGGAGATTTAAAGACATGAGATTTCATTTGGGCAAATCATCTATCAGATAGAATCAGCTCTTCACACTAATCCACACCTAGTCTGCTCTGATCTTTTAAATTATTTCTTCTCCCTCACTTAGCATATCACAGCTATAACTTAACCCCATGGGTATACCTGCGATATCCTCAAACACTGCACCATAGTTGTCAAAACTCAGGGGCACATCCACATTTTTTTCCCAATTTTTAAACATGGCAAAGGGATCAGTTTTTAAAATATTCTGTCCTACAGTAGAGAAGGATGTTAGTTTCAAGGACGAGTTACCAGGAACGACACTATCCTGGATTTTCCACTCTGATGGGAATGATTGATCATGCATATATTTCTTTCCAGCCATGATAGTAAAATGATCAGACTCTGACTCTGAGCAAGAAAACGTGCTGTACGTTTCACAGTCAGATGAGGTTTCAGTTGTAATAGTTGACTCTACGGGACCAGATTGTAAAAGTGCTTTATGTAAAAATACTGGCTCAAGAGAAGAATTTAGTTTGCTAATTTCTTCAAAACTGAGTGGTTGAGTGGGTTCCAGAGGCTCTGGTTGTGGAAATTCTTTTGAGCAACACAGCGTTTTACATTGCTGCGGCTCTGTGTTAAGCGTACAGAATGACTGTTCGTGTAGTGTCACAATGTTCTTAGGCCTTGGAGGGTTTCTTTGTTTACCGGGGCAGTCTTTCTTGAATTTACCCAACAGCATCCTCGTATCCCCCAAATGGTTTGAATCATTTTTAAGACATTTTGTACTGTCTAAATGCTCTCCCCAGCTGTGTTTTGGCAAGTTATTGTCAGAATTAATTGGGCTACAGATGCTGCCGATCTCACAAGACAGTACCTCACTAGGATGTTTGAGCTTCTCATTTGGTTGAAATGAACTCATTTGGGTTGGATGTTTCCCTTTTGAGATTGAAAGTGCAGCCTGAGAAACTTGGTTTTCATCAAAACAGAAGGTTGTATTTTTAATGCCATGCCTTGTTTCTTGTTGGAAGTTCTCATTTTTAACTATTGAATCTCGCTGCTTTACTCTGTACAGAATCGCAAAGACACAAAACATCACTAGAATAGTGAGCAGAGGAAGAACTACAGCTATAACCCACAAATGACGTTGCTGTATCTCTAAGCACCCTTCATTGGCAGTGGAAATGCAGACATCACAAGAATCATGGGAGACATTCAGCAAACAGATGCATAGCCTGTCTTGTGTTGCAGGTCTGCAAATTCTCCAGTTTTGACAATCGGAAAGACATGTTCTTATAAAGGTGTTTTCTGTCGAACACGGTGAGAAGAGACAAACACCTGGTGAGTTGCAGCTGGACTGGGGGAGAGTTGAGCTCGGCCAGACCTCCACCATTAAACTGTTTCCACTGACAGGGAGAGTATGACCGCCGACTTTTAAATACCCCACGCATCCACTAAACCCTGTGAACCACAGAATGTTAGAGACATCAGGATGACTCTAGAAAGTCCTTGTTTAAAATAACTCAGGTGACTTCATTAGGTGTACCTGCATGACTGTGCTTACTGTAAATAGGAACGCAATTTATTGCAATATATAACATTAATGTTGGACATTATGTCTGATGTTACAATGCTTTCCAAATAGTGTCTGAAACCAGAGCCGGCCCAAGGCAGAAGCAAACTAAGCGTTGGCTTAGAGGCCCATGGCCACTAGGGCGCCCCAAGAGCAGTTTAAAAGAAAGTAATTTATTTTTTTATCTTTCCATGTATAATTAATAATAATTATAAGCCTGTAGAAAAGCCACGAAGCACAGGTTTAAGGAGTGGGTGGAATACTGAGGAAGGACCAGGGTAATAATAGTGAAATAAGAGGAATAATGGGGTTTATTTTTCTTTGTTTTACAAAATTTTTTGCACATAGTTTTAGTCACGTACATTTACATAGGCCCTCTAATTTTTCATCTTTGTTTATTTTTATACCATTTGTTTTTCCCTGTTTTTCCCTGTTTTTGTGCAATTTTTATTTATTTTTTATGTATCCAAGCGTTATTTGCTGCATGTTTTTGTTTTTCTTGCACTAAAACTTATTGTTGCTTGTTGCTGTTGAACTTTATCAAACCAAAATGTTGGAATGTTCTTTAATTTAAAGCCACAAGTGTAGCTAGATGTGTTACCTTTTAAAATTAAACAACCATATGTATCGAGCTGCACTTGATACATCATTCATTAATAGATATTATTCAAATTATTACTGCATCGGTATCACATTTGTTTCTAATTATTTTAGCTTTGGAGAAACAGCAACGACATCATTTTAACATGTAGCACATTCATTTGTTAAGGCATTTCAGGCTGTCATTCATACTGTAGGTGTGTGAATGAGCAACAAGCATATTGACTAAAACAGAGGGCCCCAAAACCATATCAAGTAACAGTAATATAAGTCAAAGTTTTTACTGTTAAAGGTATTTTAACATTACATCAGATTACCTGACTGTTGGAACTTTATTTGTCTTTGTGGAGCTGCACCAACAATGATCTTTTCCAAAGAAGCAAGTGTGAAGTCCATGTTTTGTTCGGTAATGTTCAAGACCCTTTTGTTATCCACAGACACAGAAGTGTTCCGCCCACTGCTCAGAGAAAGAATGTGCCAGAGCCCATCAGCAATTAAAACCTCCACAATTACTTCTGACATATTTCCAAATGTTGTATCTAGGGAAGTGTACACAAGTTTTCTGTCTGTTATCTAAGAATACAAATAAAGAGAAAAATTGTAATCAATACAAATAGACTCAAATGCATCATCTCAAAATACTGAATATGTTTTACACACCATGAACATGATGTTTCTCCTCTTTCTATAAATAATTAGTAAGGTTCCATCTTCTTTTGTTTTGAACTTGATAGTAATCAGAGTTTGGTCAGCTGTGTTTTCCGGCTTTCCATCCACCAGGTCTTTAAGCAGAAGATCTCTCTTGAATTTCTCCTTAATGACATACTCAATGTAATCGCTTCTCTTGAAGCTCAGTACAAGTTCTTCGGATATTTCTGTTTCAGAAAGTGAAGAGTACATGTTTTATTTACTTTTTGATTTCTTATGAATAAAACTGACTATTTTCGAGGTCCTCTATTTTAACCATTATTGACCCAATATGATTTAAACAACTCAATTCCCTACCTTCTTTGAATATGCATTCCTTTTTATCAAATAAACACAGGTTCAGTCAAACCACATTCTTATTACTGTGGGTAGCATCATCAGATATTGAAAACGTGGAGATTTAGAAAAATTGGAGGCTTTGAAATATATTATTAATTTTAATTTTAAATATTGATTATTTGTGTTGTGAAACATTTGAAAGTGACCATAGTGATAATCTGTGAAACCTTGTATAGTTTTTGATTACTAAATATAACTAATAGGTACTGCAAACACAGTCAACCAGGGTTTAAGTTGTCTTAGGTAATCGAATCCCATCTGATTTTGATACTGTAAATGCTGTTTATTAAGGCTTTGCTGTTTAAACTGTTATGTTTGCTGTGGATACAGCGCATTCAGTTTTAGGAAGAAGTAACAGAAAACACTGTTTGGAAAAGTATGGTTCATTCTTCAGATTAATTGATTGATTGATTCTCCAGACTGTGTGACTGATTAATTTCTAAAAACCTGATTGCCTACCATAGTTTTACATTGTTAAATCATTGTTGAATAACCAATATAGCTGTTGTACCTGTATCACAGTTTCTTCCTGTAAATGGAGTTATGCACTCACAAACATAATCAGACCAAAGGTCATGGCACACTCCCCCATTCTTGCATGGAGTCTTGTTGCATCCTGACCGAACTGCTCGAAGACACCTTAATTAAATAATAACAAAAATTAAAACATATTTTTAGGCTTCCTTCAAAAATAAAAAAATAAAAATAAAGCAATATTATGGCCTTGCACCAAGAAGGTTCTGGGTTCAAAACCTTAGGTATTTCCAAACGGAGCCCAAAAACATTAGTGATAAGCTGATTGGATATTCTAAAATTCCCTTAGGTGTGAATGTGTTGCCGAGTGGCTGTTTGTCCTGTATTTCTCTGTGTTGCCCTACAACGGACTGGCAACCTGTCCAGAGTGTAACTCCACCTAATGCCCAATGCCAGCTGGAGATAGACACCAGTGGACCCCCAGCACCACACAAGGATAAGTGGGTTAGATAACAGATGGATAGAATTGTTTGTTTGCTTTAAATATATAAAACGCTACCTTTTGTAGACATTATATGTTGCAAGGCCCAAAGAAGGTCTCAGCTGTATACCATTAACCTGAAAATTTCGAATGCATCCAACAAAATCATGTGTTTTTATCTGACTTTGATGTTGAAAAATTAATTCTAGATTTCTCAGTCCCCCAAAAGTCATATTGGTGTTTCCAACGTCAAGAGTCCTAAAAGATGAAAAAATAAATTATTTACCTAGATTTAGGCTGTTTAAACAAGACTGAAATAAGAAGTGAATGTTAATTAATGAACTGTTAACTCTAAGTGTTAATGTTGTGGGTACCTTTCTGAAATGATGCCATCGCTTTCTGAAAAACATAATCCTTGGTTCACAACATCTGTACAATTGTCCACGACCAAAGATCCCATCTGTTGAAAATATCCAGATATACATGAGTATTTGAATCAATTTAGGACTAATCAATACTCTGTCCATTGTTATAGCTCACATTGCCAATCCTTCTGACAGTAATACTGTGAAAATACCCATCTGACACTTGTCTGCGTGTTTTCAACCTTACAGGTCCAGAGCCCAGGTCATAAGACAGTTGTATAGTGCTATTAATTATCTCCAGTGCAAGGAATTCCCGGCTGGGTAATGTTCCAGGATTGTACAAGAGAAGGGAGTTTTTCTGCACTGTTGCAAACTCAAAATAAATTAAATTTGTCCTACGATCCAGTGGGCGAAATTCCACAAAGGACATTTCTTCAAAGCCATAACTGAGCTCCTCACAATGGACACCACTCACTCCTGAGAGGAAAATAAATTGCAGTAAGAAGATCATAAAAGCTTATTTGAATAGGTAATTAAATGTTTTTTTAAAAGCAGACACTTTGGTGTGCCTTGAGCGAAATAAGCATTGATGATAAGCAAAAAGAAGACTGCCAGCCTCTGGTTTGCAAAATATATACTGACTGAAGCAGCTGATTTTGTAAGAGTGTCAGTAACCATTCATATTGCGTACAGTATTTTGCAAAAAAAAAAAAAAAATAGCTAATGGAAAACAGTATCATTTAAAAATACACATCCTGTTGTCACTCTGCTTCCTATCCTGCCTGTTCCCTGATGCATTGAAAATCGTTACATGCATTGAAATGTAAAGAATCATCAAATTGTTTCACAACTTTAATGAATCTGCATCGCTTTTTGATGCATCCTGTTCTGAATAGTTCACGTGTTATAAGGATTCCTTAACAATGTTCAGCATTGTACGAACCATGTAATTTAGCCCAGATCTCATCCTCTCTTTTTTGTTTGATTTTATTTTCATCAAAATGTCAACTGCTTGTCTGGGAAATAAATATCAGTGTCCTCTTAGAGTTCTTACGTTGCCGTATAATTAGTATCTATTAATCCTTTGAAGGCCTAGAGTTAACTAATCACAGAAAAGCAGTTATGTCTTATATTTGGCAGAATGGCATAATATCAAAATTACACCTATTAATTTAAATGTAACACTGTTGCACAACAATAGCTCGCAGATTTCAGATTAATAGCTGATTGTTTTTCCTTTTTTTGCTTTTTTTTTTTAGCAATCTCATTATTTGTTTCATATGTTTTAACTTACCAAAGGGACAGTTACAGAGGAATCCTGTTAGTAGGTTAACGCAGTGGCCCTGAAAACATGGCTTGGATCTGCAGTGATCTTTGAGCTGTTCACAAGTTTCTCCTAAAAAACAAAATAAAACATACTTTTTACTAGGATTGTGGTTAATATTAATTAAGTAAAACACATTTTTAAAGGTTTCGTGTGCTCAAATCTACCTTCAAATCCAGGTACACACTTGCAGTAATATCGCTCCTGTGACTGAATGCATGTGCCTCCATTTTTACACTTCACCTTAAGGCACTCATCCACATCAGCCGAGCAGACAGAGCCAGAGAAACCACTTTGACAGTAACAGTGGAAACTTCCTGCTGTGTTTTCACATGTGCTGTTATTTTCACAGGGATTCACCTCACATTCATCAATGTCATCTTCACATAGTGACCCCCTGAACCCGACTGAACAGGTGCAATTAAAGATCTCTTTCTGCGGTGACACAAAGATGACAGCCGTGCTTTCCAGGACAGCAACTTCTTGGCTGATATAAATGTTTTTGCTGCATGTGGCCCCATTCTGGCAGGGGCTGATAAGGCATGGATCACTGGTGATATGAGAAATTGTCACATTGCTCTGGGACTCCAGTAACTTTTTATGTCCAGCAGATATACTACTTGCTACCTCTCTGCTTAAATACTGCCCATTGTAGTTTTTCACTGCAGCGAGTAGCAGTATTTCCTTGCCAATGTGTTTAATTCCAAATACATGAGTCTTTGAGGCCTGTAGGTTGAATAAACTGTCCAGAGCTTTCACAAACCGCAAGTACCTATTAGTTAAAAAAATTTTAACCGAGTATGAGGCCACATAGAATAATATACAACTGTCCACAGATGCATTTGTAAAACCTTTGTAGTTTACATAGATACTGTTGTTTACCGGAGAGTGAAATTGATCTGTAGCTTCAACTGTGACATTAAATGTTGCCTCTCCCTGAAAAGGGGATGACCATAGCTCACAGGTACCATTTGGGATTCTAAACATATTAACTGGGCCACTTTTAATGGCACAGAGGAATGTATCAGTCTCATCAAGGTCCTCGGGATGCACATTACCAATCATGCCACCATTAAAAGAACTGCCAAAATATTTCACCTCAATAAATATATTCCGTGGTAATGGGGGGTTATCATTTTCATCTTCCACCTTAATGAAAAGTGTTGTTGTTGAAGACAGTGGTAGAGGGAGCCCTGCATCTTTTACCACCACCAGTAATTGATACTCAGAGAGATGCTCCCGATCAATACTCCGTGTAGTGAGTAAGACCCCATCTTGAGTGAGTAAAAAACCACTTTTTGCAGAAGAATTTGAAAGCCAAAAGGTAAATGGACCTTGATTTGGGGGTAAATCCAAATCAAAAGCATTTAGTCTCGCAACTATGGTTCTTTCAGGTTGATTTTCCATCACTTGAACTGTACTTGTCATGAGCTGTGGGGCATTGTCATTAATATCAGCTATACTCACAATGACATATGTTGTTCCAGTGGCTGGGGGGGAACCACTATCAGTGGCTGTTACAGTAAGATTATAAATTGGCCAGAGTTCCCTATCAAGAAGACAGTTTACCAAGACAATACCACTAAGTGGATCAATGGAAAAAGAGGTGTTTGTGTTTCCCTCTGTAATCCTGAAGGTGAATTGATTTCTTTCCAGTACAGAGTCTTGGTCCAAGGCACTAACAGTTAACACAAATGTCCCAATTGGGGTGTCTTCTTTAATGTTTGCCTCATAGTATGTGAAGGTAAACATAGGTGCATCATTTGTCTCGATCACACTAATATTGACCAATGTCTCAGCAATATTTGTTCCATAAATAACACCAGAGTTCTTTGCCAGGACTTTGAAAATTACATTGCTGTTGCCTTGATCCCTCAAGCTACGAGTTGTATATATCTGTCCAGAAAGTATGCCAATGTCGAAACCAAAACTTTTGCCATGTCCAAACATTAGATAAAACACCTCACCTTCAGGACCACTGTCAATATCAGTGGCCATTACTTTTCCTACTATTGCTCCGACGGGAACATTTTTGAAAACTGAAAAATTATAACTTTCTTTTAGGAAGGTTGGTCTAAATTCATTAAGATCCAAGATGTGAATGATAACATAAGCCAAACTAAACAAGGTGTGTCTGGCAGTGTTTGAAGCTTTGATTGTTAAATCAAACACATGCTCTTGCTCATAATCAAAAACATCCAAAGTGGTAATACTCCCATTTCTTGGATCAACTGCAAATTTATCTGAACTGCCAGCAATAAGGGAGTAGTATATTTGTGCATTTATTCCCGAGTCCAAATCAGTTGCCCTTACATCTAGTACCCATGTTTTGACTTCTGAGTTTTCAGGTACTGTGGTGATACATTCAGACAATGAAAAGACAGGAGGATTGTCATTTACATCCATAACAATAAGCGTTACATTCAACCAGGCAGATTTAGATATCCATCCACCATCGGTTGCTTTGATTTGCACAACATAACTGCTATCTTTTTCGAAGTCAAGCTCTCTGGTAAGTGTTAGCAGCCCGGAAAATTCTCCAACAGAGACCGGGAAATATGGATTTTCAGGACTAATGCAGTATTTGATTACACCATTGGGACCATAATCCCTATCTTCTGCTTGAATTTTCCCAGCTACTGATCCAACAAGCAAGTCTTCAGGGACAGAGAATGTGACATCTGGTTCAGTGAACCTTGGGGAATGCAGATTTCTTCCAATAATTTTAAATATAATTTCAGTTTGGGAGGTTAACTGAGGAAACCCCTGATCTTTGGCCAAAACCAATAAAGTAAGTGACTTATTTTTGATTTCTTCTAAAGTTTGGTTTAGAAACACCTTTCCACTGTCACCTTGAATCCAGAAGAAATAAGATGCATTTCCTCCACTAGCATTATACTCAATAAAATTACTGCTATTAAAGTCTTGATCCGTTGCAGTACACTTAACCACTTCAGTTCCCACCAGCAGGTCATACGGAAGTGCAACCATTGCAGGTGAAGATAAAAACATTGGAGGGTGGTGATTTAATTTTTCTAATCTCACTGTGACACTACTGTTACTGTGCAGAGGATTCCTACCGCAATCAAAGGCAACAATTTTAAAGGTATAGATTTCAAAAGCAGAATTATGTAAAAAGAGTGCCTGCTTTGAAAATACTTCTCCAGAAAAAGTGTTCACCCAAAACAATTCATTTGGTGGTTCAACAAAGTAGACAATCTCACTGTTTGGTCCAATGTCTCTATCTGTAGCAGATACCTTCAAAACAAATATTTCTGGATATTTGGTTTCAGGTATTACAGTTGAATAAAAATCTTTAGAAAATACTGGCCAATTATCATTGAAATCTAAAACAAAGATATTAACATCAGTGCTAACAGTCCATGCTGAATCATTGGCATGCACTTTTAAGATATAGTGATCTTGTACCTCTCTGTCCAGATACCTTTTAATAACGATGCAGCCAGTGGTTGAATCAATATAAAATGGAATATCCTGATTTTGAATGGTTATATGGTAATTAATAGCTGCATTAGAGACGTCATCATCAGTTGAGGTTATCTGGAGAACTGTGTATCCGATAGGAGAATTTTCAGAAACCTCTGCAAGAATAATTGGAGAGAAACGAGGTGCGTTATCATTCCTGTCCAAAACAGAAATGATGACGGTTGCTTGGTCTGAATGAAGAGGGTTGTCAGGTTCTGCAGCTTCAATTGTTAAAGTAAATAATTGAGTACTTTCTCTATCCAAACTCACAATGGTGCTTAATAAACCATTTTCTGGGTCAAGTGTGAAAAACTCATCATTATTTCCTTCTGTTATGTTGTACAATACTATGCTGTGATTGGGAGAATCTGCATCAATTGCAAGAACATCACAAACTCCAGATGGTGGGGAATTCTCATAAATCTCACACCTATATATTGCCTGGGTAAACTGGGGGATATTATCATTTACATCAGTGATGTTAATGTTAATTTCAAAAAATGATGAAAATGGAGGTAAGCCTGAGTCTCTAGCTTCTATCAACAGACAAAATTCTTTTTTTCTTTCATAATCCAGTGGGTTCTCAACTGTCAGTGCTCCACCTAATTGGTCTACATGAAACATATCTTCAAAGTTTCCAGAAGCAAGATAAAAAGAGATGGGTTCAGCTCTGATGCTTGCTGCAGAAATGACAGCAACTGCTGTTCCCACTAGCTCATCCTCAAAGAGGGAATAACTCAGAACATCCACATTCATCCATGGGAAGTCAGAACTGTTGTGAAACCTGATACTGATAGTAGTAAAGTCAAACTTAGGGATTTCACCACCATCTTCTACATACACATTAATTATAATATCATTTGTTCCCTGCAGTAAACTTGAAGTGAATACTGTGCCACTGTTTGGATCAATGGAAAACTGGTCTGAACTTTGTCCATCCAAGGAATAATGCAGCTCTGCATTCATGTCAGCATCACCGTCGATTGCTTTCACTGCACAAACAACTGAGCCTGTGGAGAAATACCAACAAAATGTGTACATTTCGTTGTCAGTCTGAACAGTGACATCTTTAATCTCACAAGATAGGAAAATATCTCACCTGCAGGAAACTCTCTGGAGATATAAGCCACAAAGGGACTGTCCAAAAATTGAGGCCAGTTATCATTGATATCACCAACAAGGACAGTAACAATTACAGAACTTGACAGCGGCTGTGTGGGATGCAAATCAGTTCCAATCAATGTCAGCGTGTAAAATGTTATGGTCTCTCTATCCAAGAAGTCAGTTG
Organism: Orestias chungarensis; assembly: GCA_032876305.1. Lineage (NCBI taxonomy): Eukaryota > Metazoa > Chordata > Actinopteri > Cyprinodontiformes > Cyprinodontidae > Orestias > Orestias chungarensis. Next base: position 1,526,869 of record JAVLVB010000546.1, read on the forward strand.
TAAACAGCTCTCCTGATTTTTCTTCAATGGCAAATGGTAAATTGTGGTTTACCATGAAATACCTGATTTTAAGACAAAATGAGAAAAGCTTTGATATGTCTTTCAAAAAGACATGATGCCTCTAGACTTTTGCACATTTTGTCAAGTTACTTCCAAGTTTGGAACTATGTCTGAACTTTAAGCCGTTTTAACACACAATTGATCCTTTGTTCTAAACCATTTATTTATGTTTACACACTTAGTGTAAATAAAGGCAATAAAGCCAAATAGGTAAATAGCTGCAATCTTAAGGGTTTTTTTTTCAACTGGAGTTTACTTAGTAGTACAAAAATACAGAGGTATAAATCAAAAGGCAAACCAAACTTTTCAAGTTCAAACTTAATGTGACAATTTACCTTACTTCACCACTGAACCCCTCATCAGCATCAAAGGCAGATATCATTGCAAAAACTGTCCCTGTTGGGCTGTCCTCAGACACGATGGTGTTATAGACTTCCTCTGAAAACTCAGGAGGGTTATCATTGACATCTTCCAAAGTGATATGTACAGTCAGAGTGCCAGTTAGTGGTGGGGAACCTTCGGATTCAAAAAGTGGCATTCGGTAAGTTAAACAGGTTTGAAAAAATGTTGGCTTGAGTTTTGTATACATAATGAATCTACTAATGTTGTTTTTGAAAATGAATTACCTGAATCAACAGCTGTTATAATGACGGCATAAAATTGTTGTTTTTCCTTATCCAAGCTGTGTAAAATCTTAAATATGCCATTGGGAGTGACAGAGAATGGATCATTCATGTTTTGTTTGTGAATAAAATAATTAAGTTGACTGTTGATCCCCAAGTCTTCATCCAAAGCTGAAACCTGGTCAAGAAAGGATTGCAAACTTCAATTAATATCAATGACAATGGCATGAGCCCTTTACCTACCTCTAGGTATCTACCCTCCTTATTACAGTGCTCCTGTATTACTGATTGTGGCCGCCGTTTCCAAGAAGACATTAAAAGCTGTAATGAAGCAGTTTGTTATGGTATCTAAGTGGCTATCTACAAGTGGCATTTTGTAACTAACCAGTTTCCAGTTTAACTGTATGCATTATTGCTTGATATCTGGTAATACAGTTCCGATTCAATTACATAAATATGGACCTATAATTCACTCCAAGTATCAGGTGCGGTACTGGAGATATATACTGAAAATCAAGGTGGATAGCTTTAAAACACTTAAAAATTGCTTAAAAATTATACAGTACCACAAGGGTGCCTGTCCCACTATATGTTGTTTTTACCAGTAATCTGGCTGGAAATAGTTGTAATAGTAATCTATTGTTTACAAATGGCATAATTTGAATGCTTGAAAATAATCCCAAACTGTCACCCAACTATTTCAATCCAAAGGAGCATAACCAGTCACTTTATCCAAACTAGAGCCGCTGAATGCAGGCCAAAAAACCTGTACAAGTAGCCCTGTTAACCAGTCAATATAAGATTTTTATACCATCTTACTTTGTAGAACTACGACAACAAATAGCAGCAAGATTTATACAATTACATAATAGTTATTTTACTCAGGGATATCATACAGCGAGAATCTTAAACTGGCCCAGGGCAAGTGCAGACTGCACAAACTGTTAATCATGATGTCCAGCAGCACCTGATGTGTTAGCAGAGAGAGATCCTCTTCATTCTCCTTGACATGAATGATCAGGTATTCTGGAGAGAACTGGGGTGTAAAGTCGTTGACATCCAACACTGTGATGCGTATAAGAGCAGTACCAGATCTGGGTACATCCCCTCGATCAGCTGCAGTTAAAATCAAGGTGTAGTTTGAGTCCCTTTCTCTGTCAAGTTGATCCCGGACTGACAGCATGCCTCGAACGGTGTCAACCACAAAAGGGCCAGCCGGGGTCAGCATGTAACGAACTTGTCCATTTGATCCAATGTCTTCATCTTCAGCCTTAACCTGAATAAGACTTGTCCCTCTCTGAAGATCTTCTTTGATGAACAGACTGTAGCTGCTTTGAGAAAACACAGGGTCATTATCGTTTACATCCTCGATACACACTGTGAAAGTCATTGTAGCGGCCATTTGAGGTGAACCCATATCAGCGGCTTTTACAGTAATGTTGAGGGTGTCTGCCTTTTCTCTGTCTAACATCTTTTCCAGGAACACATCTCCAGTTGTGTCTTCAATGCTGAATGTCCCATCAGAAGAGTTGATCAAAACATAGGCAATCTTTGCATTGCATTCTGCATCTTTATCCTCAGCATGTACAGTCATAATAATAGATAGTAAAGCAGAGTCCTCTGGAACACTAACATGTTCAGCAGTCACAAAAAATGGGACATTGTCATTTATGTCTTCCACTTCCACAACTACACTTGCTGTGCTGGATAGCTGTGAAGATGCTGGCAGTGCAGAGTCTTTTGCTATCACAGTCAGATTATAGGAAGGTTGACTCTCTCTGTCCAACTCTTTATTCAGGCACAAAGTACCTGTTGAGTGAAGGAAGAACATGTCCAGTTCATTCCCGCTGATTATTCTCAGTTCCACTTCTCCATTTTCACCTAAAAGCAAGATGACAAAAACACAGCCATTGTCTCAACCTATTTCTCTCATATATACAAAATTTGTTTGTATGGTATTTCTAACTTATGATTAAGAACTAACATAAAAAAGCTATTCCTCTCATAGTTAGATTGTTAATACACTTAGGAAAGAATTTATACTGTGTAACATATCTCTACTGATATTTGTTAAGCTTGCAGCTGTAACAGAGGGGCAGGGAACAAACATGCAGGCTGAAGGAATGAAAAAAGAAAAAAAGGGGAGAACACTTCAAGTTTATCAAAAAATACAACGTAAAAACAAACAAAGTCAATGTCTGAACTTTAAAGGCAAGATCTAAACTGACATAACTAAAAAAAAAAAGAAAATTAAAACCCCAACACCAGGCTCAAGGCATAAGCCGCTCCAACGCAAAAAACACTAACTTGAATGTTCTGCTACCAGGGAAGGAATTAAAACATTGACTGTACAAACTCGGGAGAACCAGCAATTTTGGAGCTTTAATTCGACAAAAGTCTAGTCCAAGTCTAGTACGTTTAAAAAAATACCTAAACTAAAATACTGTTACATTATGCACAATGATCCCCCTTTTTACTTTCGTGTTTTGCTACCAATTTTTTAAACACTCAGTGACAACATATATCAAGATCAGGGAAATTGCCGGCAGCTGGAAGACGTGTCTCCTGATCTGCAGGTACTCTACACACACTTAAGCTACTGTTTTTCTGTTTTCAACTTTTTTTATACATTTATTTCATTTTTAATTCTAGATAGAAATGAACCTTTCAGATTTGCTTCCTTTTTACATGTTTTGCATGCAAGGAATATGATTGGAAACCTTTTTTAACGGATTTATCACGTATTTATGATTGGAATGAGATGATTTTCTAGTAAAGTGCCTTAAGACAACATGTGTTTTAATTTGGCAATATATAATTACACATAATCCTAAATCTTGTACCAAATAAGTTTGAAATATGGGTTTAGATATATATATATAAATTGACTTAATGAAAACTGAATATTATAGGGGACCCTTACCATCATCTTTGTCAGACACATTCAGCAAAAGGAAGCAGGTTCTGACAAGTGTGTCTTCCAGCAGTGATGCAGAGAAGTTGTTCTGACTAAAAACAGGAGGGTTATCATTGACATCCAGCACATTAAAATACAACCTGACACTGGAAACCTGCAAGTGCCCCTGCTGCACCCCCACTGTGATAATGTAGAACCTTTGTGTTTCAAAGTCCAGGTTGCGGGATAATAAGAACTCCCCAGAGACAGGGCTGAGGAGAAACATGTTCTCCCCATCGTCCTCTTGAACTGAGTATGTGATAGGCGTGGGACGGTCCATCTGTGCTTCCACCTTCCCCACAACTGTTCCTGTCAACACAGTGAACCCTGGCTAATTACTGTGATCCGATAACTCTTAAGTACGAAGACAAAATCTGTATAATTATTGAAAAAATGTGGTTAATATTACATTGCATGACAGAAGATAAAATATGATTAAAAACAACCAGATGTTTGGAGCATTTTGTAAGATAATAAAAATTGTCCGTTGTAAACAAACAAGCATGTTTGCTAACAGAAGAAGAGAAGACGAACCTGGCAGGGTGTCTTCCTTGACTTGAAATGAGTAAACAGTTTTTGAAAAAGCCATCTGTGTTTGCCATCTGCTATGAGCAAATGAGCTGACTGCCCCATGCTTCAGCTCTGTATCAACAGATGTATTATACCAGGAGGGAAGCTTGTGCTGCTCGTCAACAATACCAGAAAATTCACTCTCAGTACTCAGATTCCCTGGATTTTCCAAAAGAGGTTCATGGGAGCAAACTATGTTAAACACCTGTGTTAGAAGATAAGAGACAAACAACTTTTGATGTATTTTAAGTCCCCACAAAACAATCGCACCATTTTACTATAGTATAGTATTTTGATTGGAGATCATAATTTAAGCAGTGCAACTTGACTAATCCTTTTACACAGAAGCCTTTTCTACAGTTTATGAATTAGTTAAAACAACTCACCGATCCAAGCAATTCTAAAAGCATGACTTTTCTCAGGTTTCTGTCAGTTTTCATTGTGACGTCTATCTCTTAAGGATCCATTTCTTTGACATGATTCCAAAGTTGAATCGGGAAGAAAATCCGGCCCAAACCAAAAAGAATGTGAAATAAAAAGCTGCTTTAGGTTTACTCCACATTACCCAGAAATGAAAACTACGTGTAAATAGAATCAAAAATCAGTTTATTTATACAGTGCCAATTTACAACAGATGTCGTCTCAAGGCACTTTAGAAGAAAATCAATTAAAATCATAGATATAGAGATCCTTTGCTATTTTAAATTGTGAAGTTGCAAAGATAAACACAAAGTAAATCACATTTTTCTTTATAAAATGTAATCAAACACTGAAAAAGTTTCAAGTAAAAGTAACAATGGCATATCCTACCATGTGTTTTATCCCAGCTGTTTTATTCTTTCCAAGGGGTTTTGTTGCTCAGATTACCTTGTCCAAAGTGAACAGCAGCAGGTAGCTGGTTGGGTTTATGCTGCTTCTCGAATTGGATTGGTTTCGAGACTGCAAAGCTTTCTATCACGGAGTAAAATGGGAGAAAGGTGAGGGCCGCCTGGGTTGGCTCCCGTCCTAATAACGGGTTGTGAGCTGAGATAAAAGAGTTCCTTTCATAACAGAAGTTTGGTGTTAATTAGATGCAATGCATTAGATATTTTACTGATATTTCACTATATTTAGGAAAAGCATTTCTAGGACAGTGGAAAAGTTACATTGACGTAACTTGCAAACATGTCTGAGAAACACCAGTTTTTCGTACAGACCTGCTGGTTTGAGTCCAACAAACAGACATCCGACACCCTTCTAAATGATTGTGGTCACTGTGGGTGCAAGACTTTTCTCTCCAGTTACTGCAAGTGGGTATCACAAATCAGGTCATTACTTTAACTCTTTGAGCAAACAGAATTAGATATACTTTAAAATGTCACAGTGAGATCAAATATAAAGTGTCTTTCTGTGTCAAATTTTAGGCTGTTTCAACAAAAGCACATAAATAAGTTTGTTTTTGTTTAGCTTATGATTAAAACCCATGGTCATTTGCTGGAGGATACTTTTTAATAAAAACCTTATCACTGTAAGATATTTATAGGGAGGGACGGTTTCCATGTTTTTTTGTGTTTGTTTGGGTTTTGTCTGAATTAACTGTATTTATTGTTGTAAACATAGATTGAATACATGCTTCACAATATTTTTTCGAATGACAAAAGGGTAATATTGCTACAGTGCCACCTTCTGGAGGTGGCACTGTAGCAAGGATTTCAAAACAAAAATTAAAAAAACAATTTATTAAGCTGTCTTTCTTAAGCTTGATATGAAAAAAAACCCACTTAGAAACCAGTGGGAGTTACCAAACTTACTGTTATTAAAGACTAATTATCAGAAGAATTTAGTGCAATAATGACAAGCCTTTATGCAGAAGGCTGTATCATTTGAATTTCATGTCCAGGCATGTGGGAAGGATGACTTTCCATACATATACACATAATTTATATATGTTCACATATAATTGATATATATGTTTTTTTAATTTGCACATTTTAACTTAGTGCATTTAAACCACATAGGCCAATCAAGCAATTGTAATGAATGTGTTTTATAATAACTTTTGGTCAATTCTAAACAATAAAGTTAATATACGAGTATACGACTAATAAAATTATTAGTCTTATTTCACTTTGTTATTTAGAATAAGTGAAATAAACGGGTTTGGACAGAACCCACCATTTTCAAAGCTAAACATCCAACCAGAAGATGTAAACTGATTGTAAATGTTGGGTTTTTAGTTACTGTTAAGCAAGAGAAATAAACATTTTTAAAAAGAAACCTTTATTTCAGATATTCTTTACTGTCCACAGCTGCATTTGATATTAGAGTGGTATTCAAAGAACAATAAAAAGACACTGGGACACCACATAAAAAAAGAATTTCCAAAATAATAAAAAAAAGATACAGTATCAACTCATCAATCTCATTTTTGAATTGTTACACCTAGATTACTTAATTTCATACTGATGTGTAGTCTTTCTAAATAGTGATGTAATATGGCAGGAATACAGAACTACCACCAGAAAATTTGCAAACATAGGACATGTAGTGTTAACTTTACAAAAAAAAAAAAAAGGAGATTAACACTGTACATCATAAAAACATTACATATACACATGATCTTGTTCAATTTGACCTGCGTTTCAAGATGGCTAACTGAGTACATTAGGATTACATGGCATAAACAAAAACTTCAGGTCCCATCCTTATACGATTCATTCATCGTCGATTCACTCATCGTCTTCCTCGTCTTCTTCCTCCTCATCACCCTCCTCTTCATCCTCCTCCTCATCGTCATTGGCTGCTGCCGCTGGTCCTGAATCCACTCTACCCTTTGTGCGATATGCAACAATATCCTGCAGAACAAATATCTGTTAAATTAAGACGGTTTGCTGCAACTAATATTAGAAAAAACAACTTAAATGCACTGCATCAGATCTGAACCGGACTCAATTTAATGACATAAAAGCCCCTCACCTTATCATACTTCTCTTTCAGCTTGGCAGCCTTCTTTTCGTAGGGCTGCTTCTTTTCTGCAGACGAACCGTTCCACATCTCTCCAAGCTTTTTAGCCATGTCCCCAATGGAAAGTCCAGGAATCTCGCCTTTTACTTTGGGACGAAAGTCGCCACAGAACAGAAAGAATGCAGACCTGGAAGAGGGTGCGATTAATTGTTGTACAGGATTACTAATACATTTCTTTGTGTGTGTTACAAAACAGAAAAATTGATCCTCGTTTAAGGTACATACGGTGGTCTCTTTGGAGCATTGGGGTCCTTGTATCGCTTTTTTTTCTGGCCCTTAGGGGGCTCGTAGTTCTTCATTTCCCCCTCATAACGTAGCTTGTCCTGTTTGGCCATATCTTCAAACTTTCCCTTTTCCTTTGGTGATATTGCCTTTTAGATATGTGAAGAAATAAAAAAACTGGTGAATTAACATGCAGAAGAAAACAGAAAGCTTGTTATTCAAAAATGGATTTTTGTGCTTTACTAGACCTTATTAGACTATTACAAACAAAACAAAAAAATCAATCCATTTCTGAACATCCCACATCACAGTACAAGGCCAGCTCATCATATTACACAAATGTTCCTGTATTTATCCCTTTATATAATTCAAATTTGCTTGGTTGCTGCACATTCTAGACTTGTAATTTTTTGGAAATCCTACAATTAAAGGTTTACTTTTTCTGCAGGAAAGGTATGCTTTTTAATGTTAACCGTGGCAAGCTCACAAATCATCTCCATGGCGAATATCAAATGTGAATCAATTAACATAACAGCACCAGCACATAACAGAAAAAATAAACTTTTACAGACTAGAATTGATCTTTTTGGTGTGATTTTAGGTGATTTGAGACCCGATGGAAAGAGTAATCGCCTCTTGTTAAAAAAGTTGTGGGTTTAATTCTGGCTTCGTTGCCATGCTTCCACCATGTTGAGGATGACTTTGACTTGGCAAGGCACTCAACCGCAAGCTGCCTTACAATCTGAGTAAGGGTGTATAATTGTGTGCCCTTTGTGTAAATCCCTTTGGTTTGCTTGTGTGACAAAAATCTGGGGCGGTATTTCAAATATTGTTCAGAAAATATGAGTATGTCCTGATAATTGGTGGGTTTCCGGTCTAAATCCCCACTATTCTCTCTGTCATTCTGTTCTTGGGCAACACGAGTTACCCACCTTTAATGCTGATGCTGGTCTTAGGACCTGTTGCCGCTGAATGTATAGCAGTCTTGTTTTTGTAAGTCTGGCCCAGAGTAGCTGTAGCTACAATGTTGCTCACCACCATCAGTGTGTGTATGAATGGGTAGGATATTGTTAGTAGTGTAGAGTGCTTTGGATTTCTCTGTATTAAATAAATTGCTATCGGAGCACAGGCCATTTACCAATTTTATCTTTGAACTGCTTTTTAAAAAAGCATACTCTTTTAAACCAATTTCCTAAACAATTTATCAAGATTATCTTATCAAAAGGCAGAAGGAAAATATTATAATGAAAAAAACAGAAATAGGAGGTCAGGGATTTCTAATTCTTTACCTTCCATCTTTCAGAGCATTTCTTGGAGAACTCTGAAAAGTTGACAGAGGCATCAGGATGCTTCTTTTTATGCTCCCCTCGGCAGGTTTGCACAAAGTAGGCATATGAGGACATTTTGCCCCGGGGCTTTTTGGGATCCTTTCCCATCTTGACTCACTACAAAATAAAAAGACATGAAAAAATATGTATGCAACTAAAATCATACAACGGTAAAAAAATATATGCAAATGAAGCGTACTGCTTAAATGTCTGCCTCCTGCTTTGTCAGTCCCTTCTATTGTTTAAACAGGGAGGATAAGATGATGAGGAGGAGGAGGGGGAGTGTCTTTGACTGATGATCTATTGTACGAGGAGCCAGCACAAGATTTCTACAAACTAAAGCCTGCTTCTCATTATCATTATCTAGAGTGCTTTAGTGCTAGTTAGATTACAATTTTAGATGTTATTTTATAGTTTATATAAACTCCTTTCATGACAGCGACTCTAAAATCGCCTTTAGCTTGTAAATGAATACATTAGCAATGGACGCCGCCTCCTCTGATTGTCCGCTAGCATTAGTTCGGAGCTAAGCTAGCTGAGCTGCAGCCGTTAACACGGCCTAATAAGGCTGATTAAAAGAGCAGACGAACAGTTTCCACGAGCATTCTATTTGCACCTGTTAGCAACTAGCATGAGTTCACTCTAGTATTTTGTAAATATTAACAGAAATACAATTTTTGTTATTTATATATAAGTAGGAATGGCGTCGGGGAAAAGATGCTCCGCCTGCCTCAGCACCACTCGGCGCTGCTGTCCAACCAGCAGCTAGCGCTAGCTTCAAACGCACCAGCACAGCTACTGTTAACAGGCTAACAAGGCAGGGCAGCGTTTAGGGAAGCCGTCCTCTCTGCCAGCTGCTCACGCAGGACGTGACCCAAACTAAGCAGCTTTAAATCTGTCACTGGAGAACACGTCCTTTGTCTCGTTACTAGCAGCTAATGGCAGCATGGGCCGTCTACGGGGTATAATAAGCGTCATAAAGCATTTTCTGGTCACGGGTTAGACATTACCATCCGCGCAAACAGACACAAACAAGTCCGGAGTTTCACTCGTTTGTGCTACACGGAACAGATAAAGAAAGACACCAAGGGATGCTCACCCAGTTGTTTCTCTCAAACAATGGGACAAGAAGCAGCGACAGAGAGCGGTCTTACGCCGACGAGGACTCCTGTTTATCCCGTGTGTTCGGCTCCCGCGGTCGGACATTGGCTGCCGCCAACTTCTGCGGCACCTTATTGGACGCTCGCCGCTCGGGTCCCGGTTTGTTTTGCGTTTGGTTTTCCCAGAAACACGAAACATGGCGCTAAATTCAAACCGCGAGAGTCAGCCTCTGTTTTACGAGGACGCAGACAAATAACATGGAAGCAATTTGTGAAAGAGTTTATGTTGCTTACAGTTGCATTGGTCAAATTAATTATAACCCTACTGAAATATTAGAATGATTAAATCTAAAGATATAAATAAATACTTAAGTATTAAGGATAAATAAAATCTTATAAAGGAAATTTAAATTAAATTAAATTAAAATATATAAATTCACATGTAGGAAACTGATTGGTCAACCTCTTAAAGTGGATGGGATTAAATTCTCTCTTAACAAAGTAAAGAACCTTGGTGTTACTTTTGATCAGGATATGTCTTTTAAGTCCCATATCAAATAAATTTATAGGTTTTCCTTTTTTCACTTTAGGAATATCGCCAAAATTAGTAATATTTTCTCTGGGAATGATGCTGAAAAGCTAATCCGTGCACTTGTTACTTCAACGCTGGAATATTGTAACTCATTATTAGCATGAAGTTCACAAAATGCAGTTAAAAGTCTTCAGTTGATAGCAAGAGTTCTGATGAAACTTCAAAAGACATATATCCCCTATTTTAGCTCCCCTTCATCTGCTCCCTGTCAAATCCTGAAGAGATTTTAAGATTCCGTTTGCTGAGGCAGCATCTTGGAGGAGGACATCGGCTGCTGGTGCTGCCAGCAACGTTCTACAACTGCTGCTAAAAACGTTTCTTTTTTGTTCAGTTTCTTAAGATTAAGATTAAATAAGATAGCAATGATTCTGTGCTTCGCCTGTTCTCCCCAAGATTCTGACACATTGATTCCCAAATGAAATGCAAATTGCAGAAGTAGTAGATTGTTAATAGCTGAGTATAGGCAAGGAATCAATTCAGTTAAAAAATAATTAAAGCCCATGCGGATGGTCATGCTGGGTGCAGGAAGGATGTCCAGTAACAGTCAGTCTTGCATCAAATCTATGTAGGCCTCTGATTGTAAGTGTCCCATGACTGTCATCTGATGCTAACAGTTTCATTTATGGGTAGCACAGATGATGTTCTACAGTAACATGTCCTGGATGAAAGCATCAGAACTTCGCTAGCACTGCTAATTCACTCAATTTGCTTGTGCTGCTCTTCTTTAAATTTGTGTCTGGTTAAAACCCTAGAAGGAAAGACACCGAGGATATGATGCCTCTTAATTCAGAAGACAGGACTTGAACTTTATCCCTTTTTCTTTCTGCTGTTTGGTTTTACTCTGCATCCATGAACCCTGAGTTTTGAGCTCCCTTGAGATTTAGCTGTGTTGTTTTTTCAGTATTTTCTTACCTTTTGTGGTGCTAATCTGTTGCTCCCAGTTATAAAAACCATACCGTGTTGCTTCAGTATAACAACTGTGCTAAAATAAAACCCGGGCCGCACTGATATAAAAATTTGGGTCAATATTAATGTTGCTTTTAAGACTAATATCTGACTTCCATGGGTATATAATTACTAAAACCTTACACCCAAATAATATACTGTTGTTGATGCTAAAATGTCATCCATCACTGGAAAACAGTTAAGAGTTCAAATGTATCCAAAACCAGAGGAAGTATCTGTTCAAACATGCAATGTCTATTTCAACCACTGACATTGTGAGTTGCACAGGTATAGAATTAACTCAAAATCCAATTTCCCACACATTTCTAATTTTTACAAATCCACCAGTTAGGTCACTGCTTAGAAATATGAACACTGCTTTAATCATCTAGTGGAAGTCATTGATTACGTTTAACATTTTCTTTGACATTCTGATCTGCTAATTTCTGCTTTTTGATGCGTCATTTTTTGTACAAACAATAAGACTTCTAAATTAGAAATAATTCGGGTAAAGCTTGTTTGGCCATATACGTAATTTCGTGTTATTACACATAGAAGAACCCAGTTGCTTAAATGCTCCTCTTCACATTCTAGACCTCTTGACTTAACTGTAAACAGTAGGCAAAATTACTGGAGACCACATTGTAAACCTGATTCCTTTTGTACAGAAACAGCTTCAGGACATCTGAGGAACAACCTACATAGCACCCAGGTCTTTATTTGGACTGTATTAGCCAGAATTTTAAACTGATGAGTTTTTATTATTTACATTACCTTTGAAATAAGCAGTTTTTTTCCCCGAGGCCTTTTTTTCTTCTTCTTCTTCTTCTTTAAAAAAAAAAAAAGCAGTTGCTAAAGGACGCCCCAGACTGTTCTGTAGTCTTTCCTTGAAAATATCTCCCATCTGATGGGGAGAAATATAAGACCTTAGGAGCACAGTACTGCTCTGTTTACACATGTGACGTCAAAGGATCATATCAAGGTACATAGTGTGTTGTGTTCATCAGCCATGAGCATGTAGCAGGGACTGAGTAAAGATTACATAGCTGGAGCTCAAAACCAAGGTCTCACTTCTCTAATTAGCTCATTCTTTTTCGCTTTTGTTGAGAAAGTCTCCCAGACTTCTCACCGAGTTCAGATCTGCAAATATTTAGAGAATTAATAAAGACCCCGACGCTGACATATGTTTTTACCTGTTGCAAGAGGGAGATACTGTTCGCACCGTGCGCCCCACAGATCTGATGTTTTGACTCAGCAAACAGTATTTTATTTAGAATCAGGGTTCCACCCCTTCGT
>JAVLVB010000546.1:1539663-1565915 GCA_032876305.1 Orestias chungarensis
GTAACACTTAACCATCTGCTTTCCCGTTATCTCACTGACAATTTTATTGCTTGGGATAGATGAAGAGTCCCCCTCCATCCTCCTCTGTCCCAGCTCCGGAAGATGAGTAAAACAGCTCTTATCAGTAAATTTATAACCCTTAAGACTCTGCTTCTACTTAAAGAAACAGTACAGGAATGTTTATCCTGCAACACTTTCCACGCCACATTTTTGACAGGACATGATGGCAAGAATAAAAAAGATGAAAAGCCTGCACCTCTGCACAACAGGCCCCTCAAACAGGCTTCGTCGTCTGCTGACACTGAGACGACAGCCATTTTCTAAAATGACTAAACAAGAACATAAACACTACTCCTGTTCTCTTTTTTTTGGGGGGTCAATGCTAGTCTCCAATTTCCATTACAAGTTCCAACAGTTATTTTAACACATGTCCACTTTTAGCAGAGCGGTACAAAAACAGTAACCTATGACAGGTTGTTATGTTGTAAAGTCAAACGTATCCAGAAAAATCATATAAAGTCAAGGAAACTCGCAGCCGTTTTCCAATATCCTTGATTACCAGATGGGACTGGACCTTTCCAAACATTTGTATTAAGCCGGTCATCTCTGTGAATTTTATGAAGCGTTGCTTTATTTTAAGTGCTTGAGTGTTTTCACATTTTGGTACAATGCATCCCCAAATTGTTATTCTTTTTTATTGTTTTTGTTTTTACTTCTTCTAATTGCAGCACGGAGGAGCACACATGTTCATTTACTTTACTCTAATACCTTGAAGTAAAATGAAGGGCAAACTAGTCATCATAAAGACACACGATAATCGACAAGTCAGTGAGAACTTTTAAAGCAATGTTCTTTTACAAAACAATATCACAACCTTTGAACATCTACATAAGCATTGTATTTAATCTATACTTTCATTCGGTTGTGTGCCAAAGCAGATAGACAAAGAATAATCCTTTAAGTGCAATGACTTTTTTATTGGACATAGATAATACTTTAGATGTTCTAGAAGATAATGGGTTTTATGTTTTAAACATAAATAACCTAGTTGAAAGAAATTAAGTACTACAAAAAAGATGTTGAATATGTCAAAGTTGTTCAATTTATTCTCAGTTTATACATATCTATGTCAGCCTTTGGGCCACGCTTTGAGTTTTGCAGTTTTAGTTGTCACTTGGTTTCTTGGTTACCGTCTACCATCCGCCCTGTTCAGGTGTAATGCTGGATCCAGTTTCAGGTAGACGGCCGAGGAATCTGTTTGTCTAATGGCTGTTTGGTGAGTAGAATAAAGACATTTTCTGTCCCTTAACTTTTAGATCACAACATCCATTTTTTTTTTTTTTTGCAGGAATCCAACCGGAGAAAAAAATTTGCCCGTCTTCAACTTCGGGTAGATTGGAAAATGATAATATGAACAAGTATTCCTCATTCTCATGTTATTGTAAATTACATGTGGCAAATTTGTTTGTATTTTATATCTGATTGGACTTTTTTATCATTTAGTTCAAAGAAAGGATGAATACAGTTCAAGCTTTATGCTGCTTTTGTTTTAAAATATAAGGAAATGTTTATTGTTGTCATGGTTTCTAAAGCAATTTGCAGAGCAGAGAAGTTTGATCTTTGGAGAATAGGAATGGCCGTGTGTTGTAAAAGTATCCATATGTTTGATTTTTTTCCCCCACATTTCGTCAGGTTACTTAAAATATTTTATGTTTTTAATGAGATTTTGAAAACCATAGTCTCTCACCTGCCCTTCTGATTAATGTTCTACTAGTCCAGCCTGTTGTTTTTAGCCTCCTTAGTTCAGGTATCCCTGGTGATTTGTATTTATTTTCGACATATTCAACTGCAAAAATGGAAAATTGTGTGTCCTTTGCCTTTAAACTCACTCAAGCTTCTTCAGAAAACACAAATTTCTCTAGGTGGGACATGACAAACTGTAAAAAAAAAAAAAAAAGGGCGTATGAACCCTTTTGGTAAACATGTTAAAAATATCCCTATGCTTTAAGCCGACGCAGACCATTATCATGAATTTCTTTGAACCCCTATAAATAAGGACAATGTGACAACACACATCTGATTATAAGCTGCAATCCTACAGCATCCTTGCCGAATGGGGAAGTAAAGAGCAGAAAATAAGGAAAACACCTGGGTGTCTAACCAAGAAAGTAAAGGACTTTTCACCCCCTGGACTTTTTGTTGTTGGAGAGGACAATAAGGAGGAGCGAAAGTGGCCGGAGCGAGAGCTGCTGAAAGAGAACAATGGAGGACACTCTGTCACACAGGTAAAAGACTCTAAAATTATAACACAACTGCAGCATTGTGCTGCTTCAGCTCATAGTTTGAGGTACAGTTTGGAAATGATCAAAAGTATAGGAGTATCTCCATCTCATAAATGTTTTACTCATTTCTTAGTACTGTTATTACTGTTACTCAGTCCTTACAAGAACCTTCTTTGCAGAGCTGCAACTTTTTGCCAGAAGATGTCACTGGTATGCTGTCGTGCTTCTACTTACCGGCTCAGTCTCAGCTATCAGAAAACGATATAATGTTTTCACTAATTTACATAAAGTTCATGATCAGTCTGCACACAGCCTGATGGTTCATCAGGCAGGGCAATCTTCCCAGAGCCCCAAAACCCTCTAAGCTGTAGTTGATCCAACAACATTAAAGGTTTCCCAGGAAATTCATACCTGAGCTTTCGAGCTTACAGGAATGGGGAAATGATGCAGGAGGCTGTATTGCCAAAGCACTGGCTCAAATTTCTGGGTTTCCATTTCAAATGTCAGTCACACTCTCCTGCTTAATGTAGCAAGCAATGTGCCATAACAGATTAAGAGAAGCAGGCTCAGGAGTTCAAAGTTATGCATCTCCTATGGAGGAATTTGGAAAGCAGTCAAGGTTATGCAAATTCTCTCACCATTTGCATCAATCTGAGTGATTAAACAGTAATCTTACAAATTCAAGGGATACCGTAGGGGGACTTCAGCTCTAGTTACATCCTTGAGGAATTAAGCTGTTTATCCCTGTTATTTATTAATCGTAGATTAAACGGCTTCCAAGATGAAGGACCAGTTGCTAGGAAACCTCTGAAAAACGTAGAAGTTGTGAACTCAGAGAGCGTAGTTTGTTATTTGGCTGAGGACTCTGACGCGGTCGTTAGGGTCATTGATATTCAAAGTTAGCCCCTATCATTTCTGCTGAATATTCATGAACAAAATACAGTTTCTTTCTTTCTTGTTTATTTTTGCTTTTAGCACTTCGACTTCATGAACTGGCTGGGAAGTAGTTTCGTGTGGGCCTAAAATAGATATTTAACTAAAACCATTCATTAAAAACCTTAAGTGCTTAATTAAGTTACATCTATAATTGTGATTTGATTAATTATTTTATGTCTCTTTCTCATTTCGTTTTAAGCTCAATGAAATTATATCTTTAGATGATCTCCAGAAACTGAAAATAGCCTTTGAGGTACTTTAAAAAATATTATTTAACATTTTTTTAGAAAATACAAGTTTTTTAAAACAATGTTTCATACAAAGGAATCTGACGTGAGTGGGGCAGGATACAGAGATGCAAAGAATTTTGGACTTATGCTGAAAAAGTGTTTGGAAATGCCCGACAGGGTAAGAGATGATCTATTTTTTTCTTTCCATATCATTTTAATACGTTTTTACTTATTTTGTTGTGATAAAGCTGTTGCTTCTACTTCCAAAAGAGTTTATTTTGTAAAAAGAACTGCATTGTGGAGTAAAAGAAATAAATCTCACAAATAAATCCATGGAAGTATGGTGTGCAATTGTTTTTCAAGCCCTGTCAAATCAATCAATCAATCAATCAATCAATCAATCAATCAGTTACTTGAGGAAGTTACTTCTCCTGATGTGTATAATTTAATCTTAGTATAAATTCAGATGTTCTGCGAATGCCTTTTAGGTTTGTTTTCAAACATTTATGAAAGAAAAAAACAGCACAATTAAGCAAGAACCATACAGGGCAGTGTTATGGTTGTGGAGTAGTTAAAAGCTGACCTGCGATAGGAACAAGCTTTGGAAATGTCAGATCTCATTCCGCATCGCGCTTCCATCAAGTATTCTACAACAACAATCGTAATTAGGCATGGTCCAAACATTAATTGGAGAGGCAACAAAATGCTGAAGGCAACTCCAGTAGAGCTGCAGAGATCAGCAGAATATTGCCCTTATTAACGTTAGCGCAAAATAAGTATCATTTGTCGCAAGCCGTATCCATATAAAACATGGTGATATAAGGAGACTATTAACCTCTAACATTGTAATCATACAACATTAGGTGCAATGTTCGTATGTAAGTGAACTTTGGGCCTTCATATTTTAAATTACAGTCTTTGTCAAGAGTTGGAAATTGCTGTTCTTTTCAATCTTACTCAAGCTAAGTTATATTGTAAACAAGAGCAAAAATCTGGTGGAGCTATGCCTCCAAAAGGAACTTGAATACAGACGAAACTTTCAGCCACAGTAAAGAATTCAAACAACAAAAACAATAAAGATCAAATGTTTTGTAGTTTGTGGTTGTATTTTGTCAGAGTGAATTTTTCTGTTGTTTTTGTATTTGACAGAGCAACGAGCAGATTTGTGGGTTGTTTAAAAAGATTGATTATTCTGATCAAGGAAGAATTTCATGGGTGAGTCACATTTAAGTTTTGTTGAGCATAATGGAGCACACAGTATGTTGAAATTCTGGAAAGAGTATTTCAGTCAGGATTTACTGCAACTGGAACAGAACTTAGAATAGTACCTTAGGGTATAGCTGTCTCTGTAGTGCCAACATCACTGTTTATAATGTAATAATTTAGACTAGAAAGCATTGTTAGAATTAATGTTTGATCTATTTTGAAGGATTTACAATTTGTACGATATTTTGTGAAACATTTGCAAAGCTGCATGTGTTGTAAAGATTGCAATTTTACATTGTTCACAATGGTTTGGTTAGATGAAAATGATAAATCCTAACAGACATGGATGTGATGTGTGATTCAGGTGGAGTTCTCCACCTATCTACTACACCAGTGCAAAGCAAAGGACGAGGCTGTGAGACGCAGAAAGCAGGTGGCCTTTAATCTGCCAGCCACCATGAGTGATGGTGGACATGGCATTCCCATAGTCAACTTCCATCCCACTCATGACGGCACCATGTTAACAGTGAGAGAGGATGGGCTTGTTTGCCAGTGGAGTCCTGAACTGAAACCTCTGAGGACCAAGCACATGTTTGTATGTATACATTTTATAAAATGTCGCTAGAATGTTAATTAACTCACATGTAATCCTTTATTTCTAATCTATTCCCAAAAGTTCTTAAGAAATAGGGGGGGAAATGTCTTATAAAGCAAAGACACAATACAACAAAACTGACCTCTACAAAAATCTGGGCTGAATGAAAAATGTGTCTATCATTGCTACATAGCTGTTCATTTCAAATGTTACATATCATCTTGCTCAAGCTGATAATAAGTGCAAATGTAATACATTCCGAACAAGGGAAATAAGCAGCACCTAAATAATATCTTGGTTTTGTTTGCATGCCTCTTATAAAGTGATCTTTTTTTTAATCAAGCCATAAAAATTATATATATATATTATTTTGATTTTAGGGCTTTAGTTTTCCCAAGGATGTATTTCTATAGGCTAGTACGCTTGCACATGCCAACAAAACAAGCCCTTTACAAACATTGATTCAGGTGACAGGTTATTATTTGAATATAATTTGTGATAAATCATTTCCACAAACACGGTTTGGTTGAAAACAGTATAGATCAGTAAGACATTTCTTACACAGGAATTTGTCAATTTTTGCAGAATAAGGGACTTGTCGGTAGGAGCTCAAAGTGGGTAACTGATTTTACTTTAATGTCAGAATACAACAAGCTGATGGTTGGAACAGGGTGAGAACCTCTTATTAAATTTGCCGTGTTCTATCATTAATAAGAAATTACATTTATACTTAATCTGCTTAAACACTTTATTCCCCAGGGACGGAGAGATTCAGTTCTACGAAGTTTCCACTTTGGAGGCTTATTGTCAGATCAGTGGCTTGGAAACAATACCGTTAACTTTAAGCTACAGGTAAGCTGCAAAAAGGACTTTAAAAATCCTCCATAACTCTTTTATGTGATATTTTGTACTGTGTGTGTTTGTTACGCAGCTACATTGGCAACGATAAATGTTGTTTTCTATATGGAGACATGGAGGTAAGTTAGTTTTTTTTTCAGAGGCTAAATAAATTACATAATTTATATGTGTGTGATGTGAAGTAACAAGTTGTACTTTTAGGAATAGTTTTACTGTACCATACATTTTACATTTATCTGAGTAAAATGGATATTTTTTTACTTAAGTACCAGTTTTGTCTACTGTCTTTTCACTTCACTGACCAAAAAACCAGCATGTTTTAACCAAAAATTCACAGACACACACAGTTAATGGTATAGGGGAGACATCTCAGATATAGGCTCTACACAAGATTCTTTCCTAATGTTGTTTTCTGTTTTCTAAACCTGCTGTAATTTTCGGAGGGCAAATGAATATACTGCTTATTTAATACCTCAAAGTAATGTCAGGTTTTTATATTAAAAAAATTAAACAAAAGCTTGTATGTCTTTTTTTCATACTTTGTAAGTATGTTATTTTTTAGTATCTTATGACAACTTCTATGAAACTTATGAACATTTTGCTACCAATCACACAGTTTTAAAAATAATCAGACATTATTTGTAATTTTCGTACTTTTTTGGATGCTTGTTTTTTCTGTTAAAGTTTATTTATACTTCAGTAAAAAGGATTTAAGGAAACATTTTTTTAAGGTTATACTACTTTTACATGAGCTCAGTAAGGCCTGCATAAGAAGACATCTTTGTATTTGTGTTTCAGGGCTGCGTTACCGTCATTTTGCTGTCCACTGCTGAGGACACCCTCATGTAACGTTGCTTTGATAAGGATGTTCTACCTTTTTAATATTCATTTAGCAGCATGAAAGGTTTTCATTCCGCCATTAATTGTGTGAAAAAATAAGCGGTGAATTAATTTGTTTTGAGTTTGATTATTCTCATGCAAAATAGCCTTTAGAGTCTTCATAGCAGGGAGCAAAGGCAGTCAGAGAACCATATCAGAATCAGCAGATTATAATTTAACAAAACCATCAAAACAAAAATTGGATTTATGAATACATGCAGCTACTTTTAAAGAAAAGATAACACAATGTTTATCTCAAATGGAAATTAGCATTTACTTCAATTTAGTTTATTTGTATAGTGCCAAATAACAGCAAATGTTGTCTCAAGGCACTTTATAAGAAAACTTATCTAATAATCTACTTAGTCTAATCATATATTCATTCCAGTTGATCGTGAACTCAGTTGCTTAACTAACCCGCTTGACTCTTACAGGAGTTATTTTGAGACTATGCAAAAATGAATGTCAGACCTGATAATGAAAAGTAAATCCTAGTTTTCACACCATATTTCCACAAACACATTGTGTGAGGGAAAATTATACCTTTGCTTCTTACCAATCAACCACACATTATGTGGTGCATGATGCTGAGTCTCTTACAATGTAATTTTTAAGCATTATTTTATAACTGAACTTCTACTTTCACAGATTATGGAACAGATTACCAAAGGCTGAAAATGTGCCTAATATAGCTATACAAAATGCTGTGCTTTCCAAAAATGTGACATTTGTCAGGTGGAAGGTTCATCATGACTGGGTGACACAGGTACAGTTATTTGTTGGTTTGTCTTTATCCTATTAATTAAGTTTGTTTAAAAAAAAAAGAATGTTCACTAAATATTATATTCTAATTTATTGAGATACACCTTCATCAATTTAAATTTGTGTTTCACTCCATGTTTCTGTAAATTCATTTATTTCCCTCTGATCTAAAAAATCTTAACATTTTAGTACAAACAAACTTGCTTTCTTTTTGAAGTTGTTTTTCCCCAGTGGGTATAGGGCTAAAATAATATTTAAAATAAAACCTAAAATAAATATTGGCATTAAGTTATAACATTGACATTGACTCTGAACTAAACACACAAAAAAAAATTATACTGAATGTGAAACAAAACTTGACGGTCAGAAAAGATCTATTAAAACTCTTAATACTTACATTAAGACATAATTAATAACCAAGTTTTCATTATAACACTGGGTGCTGCTGTTTTTTCAATGCTGCTGTTTTTCTGTTTCACATCTCTGTCACTCCTTTTTGGACTTCTTGGGTGAGCTTGGGGGATTGAGATCAGAGCTGCATATCATTTGCATACATTATAGAGGCAGACACTAGAGCTGACTGAGGAACCATTGAGCCAAGATACAGTCAATTTGAGGCCTTATGTGCCCACGGATTTTAAGTTTGTTTAGCCATGTCACACTTGTAATTCGGGTTTTTGATTTAATTAAATGCTGTGGTTTTTTTATGTCTGTTCTGAGCCAAGTCAAATATCTGTGTACCTATTTTAATACCACCATAATTTTTGATTCATGTATGCATGTGCCTGTCAGCAGTTAGTAGTTGAAAATCACGGTAAAGTGTTGACAGATTGCCATTCTATCACAGGATGACACAGAAGCACTCAGAATGACACAGAAATGAATCCAAACAGTCATACTGGATGAGATCAGATCATGGCCTTCTAACTGTGAAGCAACATTGCTCCATTATGCAGTTGAAAAAAAAAAAAATTATTACTGCAGATAACTTGCTGCACAAAGACAAAAAAATGAAAGAATGCTGAGGATTTATTTAGTTTAAAAAAATGTAAAATAGAATTCAAAAGGTAATTTTTATTTCTGATTCACACTTAGTATCACACTTCACTTACTCTCTGAATCAGACAAGACTTTTAATTAAACACAGCATTTTGTCAAGTTTTGCTTTTGATTCAGCTTTAGAATGATTCTCGCTCATGGACAAATTTACGGCAGCCATCAGCATTATGATAGGAAAGTGGGAGTACAGGTGGGATGCAGTAGGGTTTAGGGTCTAGGATTTTAGGTAATGATTAGTTGGTCCTCCTTGTGTCACTGGCCAGGACGGCACTGGGTCCTCCATCTTTGGTCCGTCTTGTGACCACAGTGTTCTCCTGCATAAAGGAGCTGTGTAGGCACCTGGCTACCAGGGTCTCTTGGTTCAACACTTGGCCTGTAATGGTGGATGTAGCAGCATTGTTGGATCAGGGCTTTTGTGCCCTGTTTTGTGCCCTTCCTGTGCCTGTTTGACCCACAGACTGTTGCTAATGTGCTTTACTATGGCCATACCCCTCTCTATGACTATTCTGTTAGGATGCTCATGGCTACTGAAACCTTTGGCAGTCGGGGCTACCTTACCTTTGCTGCCAAAAGGCACTGTTGTTTTCTTGCAGTTTCACCATTCTAACAAGTTAGCACCTCCACGTTCATTAATGCAAGCACCCATGCAAATAATCCAAATGGTTAAAGGTCAACAAGACACAGGATGCTATTCCATCAATGTGGCGTGTTGCCAGATGAAGTCTTGATTCTTGAAAATAAACCACAAAATTAGGATACAATCTTGAGATGTTCTCTTTGTAAAATCTGTTCTGTCACAATGTGGCTGCCACTTCTCCTTATTGTATTCATCAAACTATGTAGAAACAAACAAAAACACTCAAGTCTACTCGCATAGGTTGTATTGTCAGTATATTGCTTTTGTCAATAATATCCACAAAATATTTTTACCTCAAATTTATAGTTTTACATCTACATTACAAGCGAAAGTCTCTCCAATTCTTGTTGCTGGGTTATTTGAAGGCTTTCACCAACTTTGTGTATACAGCCTGCACAAATTAAAAATTAAACATACAAATTAATGACTGTTACAACAGGTATTTTCCCATTGACTTCCATATTTATATGTTCATTTCATTTTTTATTTTCTAATATAAAGTTGCAATCTTGGCACTGGAAACAAACTTTTGTCTCTCTTTGTAGGTAAAATATTTTCACAATTATCAAGCTGTTGCCTCATCATCAAATGAAGACTCTTGTTCTCTTGTTGTAGGTAAAGTCTGTTTAGACTATGTTGCTTTATTCTGTTTTATGTTGTTTTAATCTTTTCACAAAAGGAAGTAATCTAAAATAGATGCTGCACCTTCTTGAAGTATTTGCTTTCTTCTGTTTTTAATGTAAGGTAATTAAACTTAGTCTAAAATATTGGACGGTGTTCTTGGAGAGCTGTGACGGATGACTCATGATTAGTCATCCATCTCAAATTCACCAATCAATATGTTTGTGTGAGAGTGTGCTCACCTTGTATGTGGGCATGTTTACTTGCAAGCTTGGTCATTTATTCTGATAATGACTTACCCTCGCTCCAGAAACACACTTTTATTGATGCTAGCTCTTGTTGTCTGACGCTTTTACCGTTTTTTCTCTTCTGGAGGTTGTGTTCTACCTTCAACAGATTCTGCACAAAAGCTTAAAGAGATCAGAGAGTTGTGCTGCGAGGGTAAAAACAGGAAGATCCAACTGAGCTGGACTCCTCGGGTCCGCGCATCCTGGGATCAAACCATCTTCTCTGTCTACAAAGGTGTAAAGGCTTTTGACCTTTGTCAGAAGCACTGCGTGCTGGTGACTGGAGGCATGGACAGAGTGATACGGCTGTGGAACCCGCGTTTTTCAGAGTGAGGAACTTGAATTAGGTTGGCCCTTTTTGAGAGAAGCATCATTAAAATAAATAAAAACCTCTTGCTTTTGATTCATTGTATTTCTCCTTAGGAAACCCACTGGTGTTTTAAAAGGCCACTCGGCTCCTATTTTCTCCCTCTGTATCTCATCAGAGGACAGTCAGATCTTTTCTGTCTCCACAGACA
Source organism: Orestias chungarensis (assembly GCA_032876305.1). Taxonomy (NCBI): domain Eukaryota; kingdom Metazoa; phylum Chordata; class Actinopteri; order Cyprinodontiformes; family Cyprinodontidae; genus Orestias; species Orestias chungarensis. The sequence continues at coordinate 1,550,534 of JAVLVB010000546.1, forward strand.
GCACTGTAAAGGTATTTATGTTGGGCTTTTTTACATTTTAAATGTGCAACACATTTTTAGAGATCCAAATATAACAATGCTGTAGTAGTTCTAAATCACTCATGGTCATTCTCCACATTTAACTATATTTGTTTGTTTGCATAAAATAGGCATCAATTTCACCTTTTGTATCTTAATGATAAATCTTAAACTTTTTCATATTTTGTATCATGTATAATGATAGAAGAATCGAATAGGATTCATTGAAGACTGCATTATATATTAGAGACCAAACGAAAAAGCCGTTTTCAAGTTATTCTTTAGAAATAAAAAATACTTGCATGTATCTCACATTGGGATTCATCTCCCCTGAGTCAATACTTTATTCATTTTGTTTGTAGGCTATGTTTCTAGCAGCTTTAACCATCTACAACCTGACATTTTCCCCAATTCTTCTTTGTAAAATATCACAAAGGTTGGTTAGATTCAAAAGTGTACCTTTAGTCACATGAAAAAACTATCATTGTGCTATCCAGCTATCCAGTTTCTTTGCTAAGCTTTTTGATAATAATAATAATGTTCTATAACATGTCTGTGACACCTCCACAGAATGCCAACACTAAGACTTACTTACCCACATGGGAAGTTTGTTGGTTGATTGGGTGACTTCTGGTAGCAATCAGTTGGACTGGATTTGTTTAAGGAGTGTCAGACTAGGGCTAAATACAAATTCATCAAATTAAGCTGAAGGGATTTTATTTGTTAATAAAATTAAAACAACAATTTTTAGCTATGCTCAACAATTATGCACGATTTTGAGGTGGTCTATGACTTAACATTTCCAGTTAATACACTGAAAACGCAATGATTATAAATGCAGCTGTAATGTTCTTGCATTTGTAAAATTCAAACTTTGCTTTGCTCTCATGGCAGATCTGGCAGATTCAAGATCAGTGTTGCCTGTTTACAGCCGATCCTAAAGCAAGTGGAATCCACGGTGATGTGACTGCATTCTCCTATTCTCCTGCCATGAGATCTCTGTACATCGCAGCAGACTGCATAGCTCTGCTCCCCTTGATGTCGAAGTTGGTTGTTTTCCTTTGCCCTCAACTCTCTTCTATTCTTAGATGCCAGTGTACCTTGAAGTATACTGAAAATGTTCCTCAGATGACGTTATCAAAAGGGGATGAGAGATTTGTTTGCCAGAGGTGTCTGCTGTCACCTTTATCTTAGTATCCCACTCATTGATATTATTATGTCTTTGCTCTATAAGGCCAGAGCGTCACAGTCGCATCACGGTTTCTCATGATGAGGCTGTAATTTGCTGTGGCTACAGCGAGGACTTTCGACAGGTTGTAAGCTGCAGCGGGGAGTCTGTAAGTGAAAGAACAGTAACAAAAGTATTCATACCCCTTGACCATTTGTAACCCTTTCCCACTTTAAAAATAAAACATGACATGCATTTGTATCAAGTCAATACTGTTTACAAACCTGCTTCGTTCACATTTTTAAACATGAAGTTTTAAGTCTTAGGCCACTTTTAACAGGTTTTGCTTAAGAGTAGAAAACAAATGATCAAAAATAGCTTCTTCTCTCTTTTTGGCCGTACAGATCTCCATTTACTCCTGTTCTTTGGATCCTCTACTCTTAAGTCAACAAACTTCCAGTCCTCTTTCACCATATTCATAAATGTTCTTTTAGGTCTCCCTCTCTGACCACTGTCTGGTAGATCAAACCTTAAAATCCTATCATTGATATTGTAAGAGCCAAAAATGTCAGTTTGTAACATTGTTTATTATTGTATATGCTTTTTGCATATTTAGATATTTTCGTAATAATAATTTTCCATTTTATTATGTCTTTTGTAGAAAAGCGCCACCTAATGGACGTAATTGTAAAAATATGAGAAAAGTGCTGTGTCTCGGGTGTGCAGAAAGAAATTAGAATGGAATGTCGCTTGTTTCAATTGCTCTACACAGTTTGTTTTCTCCACACTTTGTGTGGATTTTGTAAGTACTTTTTTAGTTCACTAAGAGATGCACAAGAGCATATTCGTAGGACAGAAACTCGTCAAGCTAAGAGCTAAGCCGATGAACGTCAACAAAGGAAAAAAGGCTGACGCTTGTTGAGCAGCGTGGTGGCTTTGCACTGAAGCAAATTAGCAGCCATTACAGATATAGATATTGGTTCTCCAAACCACGTCAATCTTGTCTCTTTGACTTTATCTCCAAAACTTATAACAAGAGCTTTACCTCTGATATACTAATTCCTGGTCCTATCTATCCCCAACACTCGCAATATTTTGAGCTCTGCATCCTTCAGTTCAGCCCCTTGGCTTTTCTTCACCAGCACCGTCACTACTTCCTTGTTCACCTTTCTTTCTCATTCTTGTTGATACCCTTGTATCACACATCACACTGGAAACCTTTCTTAACCCATTCCATGGACGAAATTTTGATTTCAAAGGTGGGGGGGGCACGAGTATTTTTTTAACTCTTTGAACTAGCACATAGGTGGTCACGTGGTTCATGTAGCTTCGAATAGGTCCAAACATCTCAGCCCGGTAAGTCAGTTTGAATGGCTTTTGGAGCGAAAACGACTTTTTTCACTTTCGCCCACAAATTTACCTACCTAACATGAGAGAATGGCCACAGTGTTTCATAACGTACAAAAGCCTTAACAGAAGTAAATATACATATTATAAAAAGGAAAATATGTTGCTGTATATGTTTTGATTGAAGACCTAAAATATTCATTTAATTAAAACCGTTTCTCGTTGCAATCAGATTACAGGACAAAATAACTCAATTGTGCAAAAATAAATGACCAAACAATTTATTGTAAAATATGTAAAATGCAAAACAAGCTTGAAAATAAACAACCACTTTTACTATTTACTACGACTACTATGCTATTTCTATACTAGAACTACAAACACACACACTCCCCGGCCAGCACGGCTTTCTACAGATTCTATATGATGTAAGCCGTGTGCTGCAAGTTCTCCATCGTCAGGTAGAACAGGTAGCGGCACAGAAGGCGCGCCACTCTGCCGCCGCGCCCGCCATGGCGCGAGGCACCCCCGGCCGCGCCAAACACATCCAGGCGGACCATGTGAAAATTATTTGAGTTCAGAATTTAAGTTGTGATGGAAATTTTAAAACAATGAATCAGATGGACCGCCTAAACCTGCCAAGCTTGTAATGAGCTAGCGGAAGCTAAAACGCAACTAGCAAGTTAAGTTAGCAAGTTAAAATGCTTAATGAACGAAAACTGGCAGTATAAAATATTAATGTGATACGGAACAGTCAGCTAACGCTTAAAAACAGCAAAAAAAGTTGTACTTTTATCCATTTACCATAGAAAACACTTCCGAAAACACAGAGAATGCTGGAACTGCTGCTGTTTGGAGCTATTAGCAGCTCCATGCTTCTTTCTATGGAAGTCAATGGGAGTGTCCGAACTCTCTCTCTATGGCGCTGATTGTAACGTTAGCTTCTAATGAGTAACGGTGGAGACAGCCAATCACACAAAAGATCCAAACAACAGAGAGCCAATCAAGTGCTTGTGGGCAGTCTAAACTAAGAGAAGCGGGCTTCAGCTTGAGCGGTTGTTTGGTCCGCTTGGTCCTAGTCCTGACAGTTTTGGTATAGTGTAGCAGAACATTGTTTTTGGACAGTAAAAAGTGCAGGGAACATGTCCCCTGTGCCCCACTCAAAAATTACGTCTGTGACCCATTCCAACCCTCTTGCACATTCTTCTCACTTGTTTTACATGGTTTCTGTTGACCTTAATTATTAAAAGCCTTAAAAGCCCTCTACCATTTCACTTGTGCCCTTCTTGCTGTGACTAATCTTCATTACTTTTTTTCACAGTAAATACCTTAACCTCTCTATTTTTTCTCTGCCTGCCCCCTGGTTTCACTAGAATCACAATGTCATCTGCAAACAACATAATCTATGGAAGGTCCTGTCTGACCTAATCTGTTAACCTGCCAATCACAAAGGCAATTCTGGACAATAGATTTCCTGTCAATAAATTCTCCCTGAGATTTTTGCTGATATTAGAAACTTCTCTACACTTACTCATGCCTGGTCAATTGGTTTAGGTAAGTTTGCATTTAGGAATTTTCCGATTATAAATTGCACTCCATAAAATAGAACTGTGGATTTTATTTCAGCATATAAAAGTAAAGCAATTTTTTAATAGTACTTCAAAATGTTGCACCTTCCCAAGCTTGAAAAAATCCTATGAAATACATTTAAGTTAGTGGTTGTAATGTAAAAAAAAAGAATAGGTTCGCAAGACACTTTGATGCAGAAAACTGCCATTTTACTATATTGTACTTTGTGAGTATATTTATTTTTGGTTATAGGTAGTGAAAGTCTGGGATTTAGATACAGGGCGACAAGTTTTTGAGTTTACTGCAACACCAGACCTGAACACCGTTACCTGCATGACATTTGATCTTAAAGGAAGGAGGTATGGTTAGGAAATATTTTCTTTTTTATACATTTATTGATTTGCTTTATAATCTTCTTCTATTTTTCAAGACTTATTACAGGAGGAAAAAATGGATGCTTAAAGGTATGGAATTTCAACAGTGGTCAATGTCTAAAGACATTGCAAAAAGGTTGGTATAGCTTGTTTAATTACTGTGAAAAAATATTATTTTATAAAACTGATAGACATTTTCCCATTTTTACGTTAGAAGGTAAATGCCATGAGGTGTACGACTGCATCTTTCTTAAAGTTCAAGGAAATCCGTGAGTAATAATTTGATATTCGGCAAAATGTTCAGCATAGCTTTGATTCCACGCTGAACTTGTGCTATTTTTGTCTGAAGCTATGTGGTTGCAGTCGGAAGAGACCGGAGGATTAACATTTATTTAGTAAGTAAATGCCAGAATCTAATATGTTTTATTTTTGTTGTTCTGAAATCTCATTTCAATTAGTTTTCAAGTCACACTTTTCTTTCGTTGTTTCATTTTCTTGTTTGCTTTGTTAATTCTTAAATTAATTATTTAGCCTGCACAAAATACATGTAAAATTGTTTTAGCAATTACCCAACTGAGAAAGGGTTTCAAAGAATCTGATTTTGTCCCTATAAAGTTCAAAAACGTTCTATTTATGCAGAAATATTAAACAACTTGAAATTCTGCTATACATTTTTCCCCCAGGATATTCCCGATGACCTTTATCATACACAGAGACCTCAGCCTTCATGGAAGGACGATTTGGTAAATATAAGCTGAAAGTTGGTTCAGTATTACATTTATTGTTAATGGTGGACAAAACCAATAGTCCAATATTCTTTTTTAGAGTGGTTTTTATACCAATTAAAAAAATAATTGAACTTTCAGTTTTGGTGAATTATGTGTAAATTAAAGAACACATTTGGTGTTCTATAAATTAATTACTGTCATATTTACAGATATATCTCATGTTTTCATCTAATTGTTTGTGTATGTAATGAAATACACCAACAAGGATTGTCAATTTACTGCTTATTTTTCTGCAATTTTTTTTCAAAACCTATTTAAAAAAATAGGTTCCCAAAAGAGGCAGAGGCTGTATTTATTGCTTCAATCCACATTTCAACTTTATACACTTTTATTTAGATAAAACTTTCTGGCTCAGTCCTTAACATGGATTTACAGAGGAAACTGTGAGGTAAATTTATCCTAAAAATGTATTTTATGTATTTTGGAGGTACAAAGAGATAAAGAAAAACTTCCTTCTTCCTAAGTTGTGGAGCAACAATGAAAACAAGTCAAAACAAGTATACTTACCCACACTCTTAATTTTTTTCTTATATTGAAAGAGTCGTTCTTATCTATACACATTACTTATTTCCAGAGATATTCCCCTTTGCTTGCATTTTATTTTTATTTTATTATATTTATATATTTTTTATATACTGTATGTTTTAATTATCTATCTCTTTGAAACATATTTAAAATGAAACATAACATATTTGCATTAACAGGAACAGGAGGAATTATACTTTAAGGTCTATACAATACTTATCAACAAACATCAGACAGTGGACAATGGTTTTTATATCAGCTTTTGACTCAGTAATGCATTTTCCGTTATCTCTGACTGCAAGCTTTCTGTGTAGGAGCCACAAGAGGGAAAGCTGATTCTCACTAATGCTGTATGATCCATTCTTTTAGGTGACTTTCAGACCTCTTTTACATTGCAGCTAGTGGTTAGATTTGCCAACATACTGTATAAAGCTATTATCAGTGCAGAAATATTGCATTACAATCACCAAGAAGAAAAGTGACCCCTTTGATTATCTACAGAGGGTCACACTAAAAACTTTCATTATAACAGCTTGCAGAAGAAAGATCTCTTTATCCTCCACGTATTACTCTCACTGTGAGTTTTTCAATTTGGGTTTGTGTGTACAGTTTCAAGTCATTTATTGCTGGTTGGTCCTATGCTTGACTGAAGTGGTTGACATTGAGTAAGCAGGTAACCCATGTCTGGTATAGTTTCAGGAAAAAATATATATGGGGAACACTATTGCTGCTTCCTATGGGTTAAAGGAAATTAGCAGTCAAGCGACGGCAACAAAATGAACTTATTAGTTATGACTAAGTGCGATCACCACTATATTAGCAGTTTACACTATGCCAAAAAGACAGAGATCAGTAATGGCTGTTAGAGAAGAAGTTATTGCTGCTAATTAATTTAAACAGGTTTTGTAAACCTATTTCCAAACACTTTGAAGCCCAATATTCTGAAGTAAAAATGGTCATTAGAGTGTAGAAACAGTTAAAGGAGGAGGCCACTCTTCTCTGAAGTTGAATGTTAATAAACAAGCTAGGTTTTTGTATAAACTGACAGATGAGATCAAAATAGTTGTTTGACTGTAAGTCCGTGATAACTTATCCAAAGTGTGTTATGTAAAGCAAAAACCAGAAACTGTATATCAGTATAAACTGCTTACACCACCCACAGAGTGTTTACCTGGACACCTCAGCAATTGTGCTGATCATGACCTGTTTGTATTTGGGGGTATTTAGGACTCAGAATTCAGGGCATCTGTCTGAGAACTGAAACTTGGCTAATATTGGTTAATCAACAGGTTAATGATCTAAAACATCACCAGTCAGAAACAAAATGTAAAAATTAACAGCTAAGACATTAAACTCATTGAAATGTTGTGCCTGGCAAATCTTTAGGAAGCTTCCCAAGCTCAACTTGTGAAGTGCTAAAGCATTTTGTTACAATCTGTATGTGGATGACGCTCAATTTTATGTTTAGATGGTCTATGGTCAGTTATTGTGTTAGTGAGTTGATAATTTAAGTTATTGTAAGTCCTCAATCCAATAAGTGATTGGAATTATTTAAATTAAATGATCTAAAAAAGACACAACCCATTATCTTTGTTTAAAGGTTTAATATCAGAGTTGAATGCAGTTTTCTAACAAAACAAAAAAAATGCTTCTGTCTTATGTTAAGTAACAACCAGACACGTATCAGCCCAAACTAACTGTCAGTTATGGGCATGAATGGTTGATAATTCAGACTCGGCTTCCAGCTGCAGAACATCAGAACCTTTGACCTGTCAATTATCGGCTCCTTACTATATCAAAGTATTCCACGTTAAAATTTGAGACAATCTGTCTGACAACTGAAGCATGCTTTATGAATGCTTATTAACATGTCACTGTCTTCAAACACAACAAGTAATCAAATAGAAGGCTAAAAATGAACAAAAAAAGGATGTTGCAAAAACCCCTAACCTCTTGCTATGATGGAAAGACTAGCAGAGTAAACTTCCCTCCAACAATTATAGAGACACAAAAAAAAACTATATACACAAAATCACCTTGAGGTTGTTACTGTTAGGATGCTACCTATAGAAAAATAATCTATTTTCTCATGAATATAGATTAATTGAAATATTTTTCATCCAGCAATCTTTTCATCTGCACAATAGGACTGAAAATTACTTTTTTTCCCAATAGGAATCTTTAAGTAATTCTCTGAGGTGCTCAAGCTTATTAATTTCCAAAATAGAAGATGATGATGGTGTGATTGTTTTCCTATTTTATATGAATAGTTATACATGGTTTGTAAACAAAAGACAAATGAGAAATCTCTGTTAAGGAATGATCAATACAACCTATACTTTCTGCACAAATATGTGAATTGTAATGAACCTGTCTAACTATTGAAAAAATTTCTCATGAACATTTGATGACATTCGCATAATCATAAACGTAACATTATATTTTCTGTCCAGCTTTTTTATATATATATATATTCATATTTTTAATGAAAACAAAACAAAAAAATTGTAAAAAGGTATATTTTGTCTGTCTACAGAAAAATGGCCATAAGCAAGACATCCTTTGTGTGGCACAGTGTCCTCCCTCTCTCCTGGCCACTGGCAGTGACAACGGCGAGATCATAGTGTGGAACATAAGTTCTGGAGCTATAAACTGTCGATTTGTTGGACCTCTTGAAGCTAAACATCAGAACAAAGAAGGTGATTTAAACGCTCCAGAAATAATACGTTCCACAAGTCACATTTTTTAAATAAAGTCAAATGAAGTGTGACCAAACTCTTGAATTTGATTGACATTTATTTTGATATTTCTAACAGAACTGGACACAAGTGTTGAAAGCATGGTCTTTATCAAGAACTTAAAACTGCTGCAGCGTTCTCCAGCTACTGCTCTTCTGACACCTGGAGTAAGAGGTTAGCTCTGACAGCAATGCTCTAATGCATGCCTTCATTTTCCAACCTTCCACTGTTGATTCCATCACAGCCTTATTTATTGATTCTGTTTCTTAAAGGATGGGTGAATCTCTGGGATGTCTTCAGTGGAGGAAAGCTTGTGAGCAGCTTCAAACTTGTGAGACATTTTATGTTTATCTTAGTCTTTCTTTCCCATGTATTGAATGCTCATCAGGACCTTAGAATCGCTACAATTTGTCAGTGTTTTAAAACTGGCTTAATACATCACATATTTTAAATTTTTTCATGGAGGTTTAACTAAAACATTGAGGCAGTGTGTAAGCCCTACTTTTAAATCCTTTCTTCAATCTTTCATTGCAGCAGTAGAAATTTGACCCACTTTCTTTGTTGTGTTGTTGTTCACTGAACTCTTAAACTTTGGCTGTTCTGGTGCAATACTTTGCACATTAACTTTTTTAGCAATACTTTGGTAGATTTGTATGTGTGCTAGAGGGTATCTCCCTGCCATTAGTGCTGACTGCAGATGTTCAATCTTAGCACTAGTGTGAACACTGTTATTATGTGTGTTCTGCTTTTTCTTTTCAATCTGATATCTATCACATTTGCACCACACAGTCGAAATTTCAACAGAAGATAACAAAACTGTCCATCGCCAACAAGACACTGCTGTATGCTGCTGACAGGTTTGGTTACATCTACATCTACAACATGGAGATGTTTGACCTTGAGCAAAGGTCACCCAGAGGTTAGGTCCCATCTTCCACTTCACGTTTGATGTTTATTAGAGCTGCAGTGAAACTGTGAGGATGCATTGTTTAAAAGGAAAGTTTATCAGATTTTCTGTCTCCCTTTAAAAAACAAAATACCTCAGCTGAACATTTCTGGCGTGCCCACACCAGCTCTATTACCAGGTATGTAAAATTAAAAAATATTCAATCTACCCACATACAATTATCAGGTGACTACTTAAGTAACAGTCAGATGTTTTCTGTACCTGATTTTTTATGTAAAACACCCAAACGGAGCCAATTATATACAGTCCAGGGTGTAAGCAGCAGCAGGATCGGTATAATGTCTGTCTGCAGCTGCAGGCACAGTGCAGAACAGTGTGTGGGAAGGTCTTCAACTGACAAGATGAGGAGCCTGTGAGGCAGCTTTTAAATGCTAACGGGAGTTTTTGCGCTTTTGGGAGCATTGCAAAACCTGACCTTGTGTTAACCTCTTTGTGTTAATGATTGAGTTTTCAGTGGGAAATGCCATCTGCTGTTTTTTCATGCTTTTATGTATTTTTTTTCCTGGTTCAGCTTACAGATTGTTACCAGTGATCAAGTGGTGCTCACCTCGTCCACTGACCACACTGTGAGGCTCTGGAGTGCACATGGAGAGTTCATTGGTGGGTGTCGACAGATGAATTTTAGCCATTTTCTCTAATATATGCTAATAACAATCACTGCACAGCTAAACTTTAACGCCTTTGGCTTGGGGCTGTTTATATTGGCTAGAACTCACTGCATGAATCACACATTTCTTGTCAAAAGTTTTCATACTATAAAACATCATTTCATGTTACAGACACAGAAAATTTACAGTATTTTCAGGGGATTTTGGATATGAATAGAATACATGGTTTTCAAAATAGATCATTTAAAAAAAAGCTTATTTGTTTTCAGACCCCTTTAATCTTAAACTTCTTTAAATACAATTCACGACATGGTGATGACATTGTTATGTTGTGGCAAGTCTTTTTTTCAGCAGGGACAGAGAATCTGATCAGGGTTCATGGGAAGATGAATGACAGACGGTTCTCCTTTGCTCTACCTTCTTCAGGTCTCACTCTACAGGGTTATTTAAGTTTTTTATAATTATTCTGCTATAGGCTTAGACTGCTGGAGGACCATCTGACCACTTCTCTCTCTGCTACTTTCTTCTTTTGTCTAATCTGCTGAGTTACTATTATTTCAACCTTGTTAACCTTTTGTTTTCTCTTAGTGTTCTTCTCTCCATAGTAACTACACCTGGTCTGGCGTTCTGTTAGCTGATAAACCTTCTTGGATGAGAACATGGGCTGAGATGCTTCCAGTGACGCTCTACAACTGCTGCTTTAAACTCTTTTTTTTCAGTAACCTGTGCATCTAATTTAGTTTTCAGTTTCTTCAAAGCAGACGGCTGCTTGTACTGAGCCTGGTTCTGCTGGAGGGTTCTTCCTGTTAAAGGGGAGTTTTTCCTCTCCACTGTCGCTACATGCATGCTCAGTATGAGGGATTGCTGTAAAGTCAATGACAACACAAGCTATTGTTTCAATCTGCTTATTCCAGAGGAGTGAATGCTGCAAGCCAATGACTCGATGCAATCTGCTGGGGTTCCTTAGATTGGAAACCTTTTCAAATGGATTTGTTTATGATGTATCTTTGATTTTAATTGATTTTCTTGTAAAGTGCCTTGAGACAACATCTGTTGTAAGTTGGCGCTATAGAAATAAACTGATTCTTCTTGACTCGTGATTCATGAATGATGAAGCCATTATACTGGAAAATATTGGAAGATTGGGGTGTCTGTGGCAAGATGGGTAGAGTAGTCATCTTGCAATCAGGGAGATTGCAAGACGACATTCCAGCTGCCCCCTGTCACATGGCACAGGGCAAGGCACTTAACCCCAATTTGCTTACCAATGCACGTATCGTCTTTGAGTGGTCAGTTTGATTAGAGGAGGGCTATATAAGTGATGTTCATTTACCATGTAAAACTGAGTTGCGAAGTTATCTTTGAGTAAGAAAGCTGAGAAAATAAAGACAGAGCTAAAATAAAATAGTGTCAGGTTAAAGGATATTTACGTGTTAGAATTGCCTTGTCAAAGGAAATCATTTTCAAAACTGTGGTTAAAGTTAAAAAATCATGTTTACTTAGCCTTTCAAGTTAGAACTGGTTGTTTTTTAAAAAACTAAATGGGATAAAATTTCAGTCTCTAGATTTGCAAAGGTAGTATAAACATTCCAAAAAAACATGGATCTGTTGCTGTTCTGTCACATAACATAATCTGTGAATACTGTGAAAAAATATAAACAGAATCAGCGGTATGACTACTTTTATGAGTTTCTCCAGATGAACAACCGCCCAACCGGGCTTGTCTTAAAACATTTTCAGCGTTTCCACTTTATGCAAAAAAATATGAACTTTAAACAACTCTTTTGATCAACAGATATCTGAAAAGGCTTCAAAAGCCGGAGCATTCAAAGTTAGAATATTGAAACTCAATACCTCGCTCTTACTTTGTCACACTTCTGAAAGATCTGTAATAGGCCGCTCAGCCAAACCCGAATCAGTCATCGAGTATAAAAATAAGCTGTCAGAAGTATGAGAACATGAGCAATATTATCATCTTCAGGCAAGCTGGGAGAAGACTGACTAATGTCATCAGATACTGAGTTTAATATCTGCTGAAAGATGAATCTATACACCTTTAAAACAGAACATAGCTGTTTACTATGTGTGTTGATCTTCCACATTTCATTTGTTGGTTTTTGCATGATAACCAAGCAGGAGCAAATGGGCTGCATCAAAAGAAATTATATTCTTTAAATTATTATTTTCATGTTTTAATGATTCATTAGATGCAGTGATTGGTGAAAGTCTGAAAACATTTTTGTAAATGTATAAATCCATGTAAAAGTTAAATTTCATGGACATCATGACAGATTATAGGGAAAGTATCTCTCTGGAGTTTTAAAATTATGAGATTTTAATGAGCCACAGTTTTACAGACAAATTTGTTCGGCGCCATTAAAACCAATTTGTTAGAAAATACATTAAAATGTGATTTTTCCACCCACAGGGACATTTGGCCAGCCCAAGATATGGAGACTCCAGGTTCCCTCATCCTGGATTCATCCGGGTGTCCCCTATGAGGTTCTGATTGATCCTCTCAGTATTCCACATCATGATATTCTGCAGAGGAAATCACATCTCTCTGAAACCAACAGTTCTGACGTGACAGACTGATAGAGGGGAACTAAAGGTGAGCTGCAATATTTCATAAATGATTGCCTGAGCTCTTCCTTTCTCCATCTCTTTTTACTGTCACACTGCATCGATGATCCTTTGAATTTCATCAGTTACACTGACAATGAGGGAGATTTAGGAGAACATTTTACCCAGAGGAATTGCCGACTGGCCTGTATTGTAACCATTTCAATAAAAAAAGACAGCTGCACATATGCACTGCCAATTTAACACCGGACTCTGCCTAGAAGCATTGTATGATATTTAGAAGGACTGTATTTTCTGCTTTATTTCAGACTTTGTGATGGAAATCACTGGACTACCAACATATTATCAAATCACTTCTTCCTGAATGGCTTCGGGACCTTGGAGCAACTGATTGCCAGTGGAACACCTAAACTCTCTATGTTTCTTTGGTATTGATAAGTTTATCAGCCTTATAGGTGAACTACAATTAACTGTCTAAAATGAAACTGTATTGATCAAAACTGAGAAAGTGAGTACTTTGCAATTTCATGAGTCAACATATGTCATGTAGTTTTACACTATTGGAGGACACGTCCAACCACTGCCGGGCAGAGTTTCAGAATAAACATTTTCAGGTGACAGCTCAGATGTATCAGACTAAAGCTGTAACCTGAAGAGAGCTGGAGACCTGGAATACCCAGAAACCTGATGATGGACCTGTAAACTAGTTCAAGCACAGTTTAAGGACCTTTTTGAATAGAGTTTTACTTTATTCAGCATAAGGAACTTTTCTGTATAACATTCATTCTTAGTAAGTGTTGTGATGACACATCAATGTTTTCCTAAAGTCAAGATTCATGATTGCTGGGTAATCAGCCTCTCTAATTTGCCTTTATGCGTGAGTGAGTGTGTGCGCCGTTTTCTCTCGTGTGTGTCTGTGGGTTGCCCTTTTAATGACTGGGGACGTGCCTGGTATGTACCCTCCCTTTCGTCCAATGACCATGGGAGATAGGCATCGGACGTCCCTCATGGAAAAGCAACTATGGATGGATGAATCTTCTGAAAGACAAAATAAGAATAAAACACATTTAGATTTGTTTCTATAATATTAAAAATATATAATTGTTATATATTCATTACTCACAAGGGAGACTTCATCACTTGGAGAAACAAATTATATACATTACATGCACATATAAGGTTTTTTGAAGCATTTATTTCTGTTAACTTTGGTGATTTTTCTTTTAAAGCTAATTAAAACATCCTTCTTAGATTTTTAATAAAGGCATGTTGGCTTAATGAAAAGAATATTTTCATACCTGCTTAAAGGTTCTTTTTAAAGGGTACTATCAATGTGACAAATTAACCTAATCTGAACTCATATTCTAATTTACTTAATATGACCCCATTGTACTTTATTGGCAGTAAAACGTGAATAAATTATAAATGTCAGGATGAATGGGATCTTGCATAAAATGGATTATTAATAAACTTCATTATTCTGAAATTGCCAGCCTTTTAATCAATGAGTAAGGCGTTATAGTTCAACAGGAATTTCTTTGTTCCAGGGCTAGGGGTATTTTTGCTGCTTCAGTGAAAGCAGGAAAATTATTAAATGAGTTCACAAGATTTTTTCCTGGCATGACTGTTTTCAATATAATAATTCTAGAATGTAACAAGCATATAGAGTAGGTGTCACATTCCTGAAGGATTAAAAATGTACAGTTTGTCATGGAATAGGAGGAAGTGAGATGTGTATAATGTGTGAACCTAACTAGATTTTTGCACAGTCCATCAAGTAAATTGTCAGCATGGTATTTATTTTTTGCTGGTCCAACACCTCATGGAAACAATATCCATGGAGATCCTGAAACCTGCAATTTAGTATCCCATGCCCACCCACACAAACACAGACATGCACACACCTGATCTCTTCTCATCAATCTCCTATATGGGACGTATGGAGAGCATGCAACTTCATGTACTCAAGCATTAATTACTTGAAGGGAGGCTCTACACATCTAATTTGTTTTTTGATTACAACAGCTATTAACAATTTGCTCCATTCTAAAATATAATTAATCTCTCGCTCAAATTTCAGGCTGCATGGGGACTGAATTATTCAGGGAGGCTCAGTAAATACCAGCATCTACAGGGGGAAGAAGAGAAAGGTCATCTTGAAATAGTGAGAGAGAAATATAATGCCCTTGGTAACTTTTCAAAATCAAGCCCCCACATACACAAACGTGTTTTTTGTATATAATGAAAACTCCCAGGCGAAAACACAAATAACTAAGTAGACAATTTATGTAATAGCAAGTCAGGAGAAATGTCTTGGAGAACTACAGTAACAAACCATCATTTTACTCTTGAATTTAAAAAACACTGTCAATCGCCATAGTTGTGAAGCAAGGGTTGTGACAGAAATTGCAGTTCAGAACTTTACAGGTTTCTCTGCCTAT
Organism: Orestias chungarensis; assembly: GCA_032876305.1. Taxonomy (NCBI): domain Eukaryota; kingdom Metazoa; phylum Chordata; class Actinopteri; order Cyprinodontiformes; family Cyprinodontidae; genus Orestias; species Orestias chungarensis. The sequence continues at coordinate 1,565,660 of JAVLVB010000546.1, forward strand.
AGGTAACATATTACAACAGCTCTCGGAATCTGACCAGGATTACTACTTTACGTTTAACAACAGTAGCGGTAACGTCAAAAGCATTACTTCAAGGTCACTGTCAATCACGCCGCATGAATTTCTGCCAGCAGTTGGTTAACTTTCATTTTAAGCCACAAATCTCCTGGTTATGAGATAATTTAAAATATTGTTTTCATGTAGAATCAAGTGGTTTTATTTGTTGTTTCGTTTGGCTTTTTAGCTGAGAGACTGAAAA